>VDFB02141799.1:0-23555 GCA_007258455.2 Sequoia sempervirens
TCTCAGAACACAAGTGCGGAAAATGGAGGTTTTGGCCGCAGGGAAAAGACAAAACATAGTCAAATGCAAGAATGAATTTGATTTGATTTTTTCTTGATTTTAATAAGTCATAACACACTCTGCATCATGGACTGCTAGGTTGAGCCTCAGGCTTGGCACACCAAGCCATAATACAAGTGTGTTATAACACACTCACGTTATGAGTTTTCAAAACTTTTTTTAAAAGTGGCCACAAATTGGCTACCCATCTCCATGCAACCCCATTATGTTCTTCCTTTAGTTCCTACCTTATACATGCTTATGTAATTTGATTTCATTATTATCCATGTTACATTTTATGATGTTTATTCTCATGCTTTACTATCTTTTTTGTTTAGCTCATTTATGGTTTGCTATTGTTGGAAGGCCACTTCTCTCTCTGAGGAGACATCGCTTTGGAGTATGTTCTACCTTTCATCCTTGCAAGATCTTGAGTTGTCTTTTTTAAAGTGTATGAGAGTGTTGCTGCAAAGGGGTTCTACAGTTCTAGGGAAGTGACTACCACAACCAATGCAGCTTCACATGTTTTGGTAAAGGCATCTTTCATCATCAACACAGGGAAATTTGAGCACATTTCAAAGACTCCTTACATTTTGAGGGTTCTTCCTTCTTCACTTATGGATTGGGGAGACTTCATTCATGCACTTTTGGTATTGTTTCTTCATAAGGGGTGGAACGTTGTTCGATGTTTTTGGAGTAGCTTCTTTATTCTTTTCGAGCATTTTCCATGGGTGAACATTGTACATTGGGGGGGGGCTACCTTGTCTCTCTTCTTCTTCTCTTGTATGGGGGGGACTTTTTTTCTCATCTTGGGGTTTTTTCCTTCTCCATTTGTACATTCATTTGTTTTCTTCTCTCTTTTGAGGGGGAGTTTTTCCCATGAGGTTTTCTCCCTTTCCTCGCTTGTGAGAGATTGCATGGAATTTGTACATGGGTACCTAACATGGCTCAATTGTCGAGACCCATCTTGCATCTTATCTTGCATGGTTAGTTTGAGTCTTCATTCCCCAAGTTGCACTTAAGGGGGGGTGTTGGTGTAAATAAGTATTTTACTTATTACACTTTACTTAATCTTACTTAGGGAATACATATCATTATAGGTTGCACTTGTGACACCTAGTCATTTACATCTTGCATCTAAATTTGTGCATACGTTAAGAGATATGATTTAGACACTTAGGGAAGTGTGTGTAGGATAAATTCCACTCTTTGTGTGATCTAGTTATCACCTTTTTATCTCCACTTTTCGTGGCATGATAATTCCACTTTAGGTGGGTGATCCACTTTTCATGGAATTATCTAATATTTATCTCTACCTACCCTACACATGATTGGGACACTTGTCTCATTCATGGCCCTTCATTGTGTCCTAGCTTTCCTTTATAAGCAAGCCTTGCACATGCTTGTAATTGAGCATCTTCATGCATATTGAGAATACAATAATCATATTCTCTCATCTTGTCTCTCTCTTTTGTGCTATGTTTAGTCTCTTGATCCTATTGTTGCTTTTCATAAGTTCTTACAACTATATTTCCATGTTTAGCTCATATACTCTTTCTATGTGCCTTGATTGATTTATATATATCCTTATGTTCATATTTACCACCTATAATTCACATATTTTCTATTATATTCTCATGTTAGACAGTTTATGATTATTCCTCTGTTCTATGTTATCATGTCTAGCTATTAAGATATCTATGTCATGACCATTCTTCTTTTGATTCCTCTCATGTTTACATATTGTACTATATTTTTATGGGATTTAAATGTTTCCATATGGTTATCACACTTATATATTATAATATCAATAGTTATACTTCATGCTTACATGCTTACATGCTTATGATCCTTATCATGTTTATCTCTTACATTTCACTTTTGCTTACATACATGACCCTATATGACATTTATGGCTATCATTATTATTTGTCTTCGATAGGACAAGATTGAGAGACATCTTTCTTTTTTTGTGCTATATGTACTTCCATGATTACATCTTGCCTATGTTCTTACATGCTTCTCCTATGGTGATATATTTTATCATGTTTACATGGTATATATATTCCTTTCATCAAATTCCCTACATCCTTTGTATGCAACCAATTAGAGGGGGACATATATGTCACCAATGTGCTTTTTGTAGGTTATAATTTTTTATGGAAAGTCTTTTGTTATTTTTGCATTGAAGGGAGCTTTATAAATGCATCTGCATTGTTAAAATATTTCCCTTAACCAAATATTTACCACTTTCTAATCAGACAAAATCTCTTACTTTTATCCTTATTATTTTCATTATTTTGAAGGATATTTATTTTTCAAATAAGTTATAGTTAGTACCTATTTTAAATATTTGATAAATACCACTCATTACATGTTTTTTTTGTTTTACAATGAACTTTTCATTATGAGGATAATTTAAGAATGGTCTATATACTTTGAGAACATCTATATATTTTTGAACATTTGAAAAATATTTTTTTTCCATGTTGATTACTTGTTTTACTTTGAAATGCATCTCCCTAGTAGTTCACATGGACATCAAAGTAGGTGAAAAATATAATTTGAAAATTGCATACCTAGACCCTTTTCCTTTATGTTTTGCGCCTAGTTCCATTAGAGTGTCCTCAATACAATAACAAGTCTACATGTGACATATTATTGCATAAAATTAATTCAACTTATCTAGATCTCACCATCACTCATCCCTAAAGATTGGTCTCAGTCCCTAGATCCCTCATTCACCACCCTAGATCAAATCCTTGGTTGTGAACTTGACCCAAGTCATTTGTGTACATCATAAATTTGAATCTCAAACTTCAAAAAATAAAAATTTAAATTTACAACTCACAAACCTTCTACTAGCCACTATGAGCCAACCTAGCCATGTTTTGTGTAGATTTTGTGCTATGTTGTATTTAAATACTTCAAGGACATCTTAGGAATCTAGCAATAAAGGAATAATAAAACAAGTATTTTGAGCATCATAGAAGCATAGCTAAAGCATCACATCAATATACACCATCCTAGGGACATTGTAAACTTGCTTGTTGTCCTTCACTGTTGTACCAAAATCATTGAATCAATCATCTTAGGGGTTTGATTGAGGTAAAAATGACCTTCACAATTTAGTAGATTGTCCAAAAATATTTTTGAACATTACCAATCCTTATTGAGATTCAAACACAAGATCACACCAAGCAAATTCCAAGCACCATATTTTAGCTAGTTTATTCCCATAGTTTAGGTTTATGTCCTCATGCTAGTTCACTTTCACAAGTGTGAGTATGAGGTCCTTTATACATAAAAAATGATAGACTTGAGTGTTTACATTGCTTGAATAGGTTAGTGTTTACATTGCTTGAATAGGTTGATGTTTACTACTATCGTTGTGGTAAAAGATGATCAAGTGGAGGGGTGAATAGATTTTTGAATGGGTTGTTTTTCTCTCAAGATAAGAGAAGGTGGATGGTTACAATTTAAGAGTGTTATTTGGATAAGTTGTGGAGTCCTTGGAATCCATTTAAGTTATTTGTTTGAGGATGAGATCAAGAGGAAAAGATAGAGCCTCTCCCAACATCTCCTTCACAAAATCTAGTGTCAACTTGGGACAAATGTGCAACTAAGTAAACAAGGTCCATTAGGGTTAGAGGGTATTTATTGGTTTAAATGAATGTTTTAATAACTTGTGTTGAGTGGATTGTTTGACTAAATGTTGAGGTGCTAATTGAATGTTGACTAATTGTTTCATGTTTATTTAATGGCTTTATTGAGTATTTGAATGATTGGTTGTTTGAATTGTTTTCTTGGTTTTTATTATTATTATTTTCATTCTTTTATATTTGAATGTGATAAGTGAATAAATCTAATCAAATGCAACTAAATAGTTTATTTTTGAGTTTTTATGATTTTAATAAATGGACAACTTATATCAACTAACTATTTTGATCAATACTAATTAAAAAATTACTTTAATTTAATTAAATTTCACTAATTAATTTGATATAATTAAATAAAATCTACTAATTAAATAATACAAATGATCTAACTTGTCAAAAAGTAAAGCTTATTTTAATATATATTTTTTTAAAATGAATTAGAAACATTAATGTTACCTGATTTTTAGCTTTCAACTGAAATAAGGTAACTTAGTGTTTATTCTTTTTGTGTTTTTTGTTTAAACATTTAAAAGATAAACCATAGTCTGCTAAGTCATCAATATGCATGAACAAGACAACAACAATGGATAAAATCATGATCTCATGCATATGAACAACAACCATGGATTCATGAACAAGACAACTATATCATCACCTATGAAGAGAATGGGGCCAACCTTAAGAGATATGCAAATGATAATAAAGGGCAGATCTTAGTCATTGAATGTTATAGTGCAATGCATGGATAGCACTAGAGAAAGTGAACAAAGTTCAAATGACAGACAATCAACTTGAAATATGCAAAGGAGAGCGGCCACAAAAGATGAAACATGACTACCATCATGAAGACAATCCTCATATGTGTGAGGTAGACCTAAAAAGGAGATGATAGTCATTTTAAATTTGCAAATGCTAGTATAGTACCGAGTTGTAGTTTTGGAACTTATCTTGGCCTCAAAGAAAAAAGAATGGCATTCTTGAAGCAGACAATTCAATCAAGAGTTTTCTGGTGCAAGCTCTTTGAATGAGTTCTATGTTCCTCTTGGAAAAGATCTTTCAAAGAACATAGAGTATGTAGCTCAAGTTGGTGTCTGGGGTATTGAAGGATTACCAAAGTTGGGAGAAGTTTATCCTCTTGGAGGTTCTGGAGATAGGCTTGGATTGATTGGCAAAGAGATAGGCTAGGGAGTTTCTTTACTACAAAATCTATGGAAAACATATTACTCCTGTGGCAATTATGACAAGTGCAAAAAAAGACAACCACAAACACATCATGGCACTTTGTGGAAAAACATGAGTGGTTTGGCCAAGGAAGAAGGATCTTTCAATTTTTTGACCAACCACTTGTACCAACTGTTAATGTAGAAGATAGGAAGTGGTTGAAAAGTGAGCCTTTTAAATTGGTACTTAAGCCAGGAGGCCATGGTGTCATATGGAAGCTTGCTAGTGATAAAGGAATTTTTGACTGGTTTTACAGTCATGGTTGTAAATCTGCAACTGTTCGACAGATCAGTAATCCGTTGCTGCTACTGATGTAACTCTTCTTGTCTTGGCTAGCATAGGTCTTCACAACAGAAATAAACTTGGTTTTGCCTCATGTCAATGCAATGTTTGTGCAAGTGAGGGAGTAAATGTTTTGTTGGAACGTAATACAATTGATGGATATTGGGACTATGGTTTAACCTGCATTGAATATACAAAGTTGGATAAGTTGGGTATTATAGATGCTCTTGTTTCACTTGGAAGTGTGCAGGCACAATATCCAACTAACACCAATGTTCTTTATGTTGACTTGGCCACTGTTGAATGGATTGGATCCAACAAAAGTGAAGCATCCTTACTAGGCATGATTTTGAACTTGAAGAAGCCTATTAGCTATGAGGACTCTCATGAGAAATATAAAGAAAATATAGTAGGGTTGTTAAGCATGACTGAATCTTTGCAAAAGGAATGATAGTCATTTAGATGACATGGCAATGTTTATTCATGGTTCTATCTAAAGGAAACAAAGTTATGAAGTGTGCAATATCATTGGAGGAAGACATTGCTTATGAAATGTTAATAGAGGGCAGGTCTTTATAGAAAATATCACATGTGGCACAGATCAATGAACTTGAGGAGCAACTACCCAGGCTTATGAAACAGAGTAATGAGCATTAAGATGAAGATGGATATATGCAATGAACCACATGGAAAAAAAACACATCAAGCAATGCTTATGCACTATCAAATCAAGATAGAGGTGAGTACTTCTAGTCTATTATGTGCCTATAAAAAGAAATGTGTGCATCTACATTAAATGGACAATAGTTTCAATACATGGGAAACTCTTTGGATGCATGAGTATAATCTATTGAACACTCAAACTAATGAAGAGAAACATGCACATGATCTATTTTTAGTCTTAATATATCAGTCAATTGAAAGCACATCATACAAGAGTAGCTCATGGTTACAAAAGTGCTAAAACCCCATAACAATGTTCATGCCCTATCATATCGATGGAGATATTTCAGAAACCCACTTGGGGTTGTTGCAATTCAATTGAAAATACAGAGGTGAAAGAATTTTTTAGTGAAGATATTCATAAGCAAGCAAAGTATATGATGCCATATTTCATTGTCCTTAGCCGCAGCCAAAAGTTGTGATTTTTCTGCAAAAGTAAGAAAACCCACTTGGGGTTTTTACACAAAAGTTGTAGATACAGGAAAATGGAGATATTATAGAAAACCCACTTGGGTTTTTCACAAAAATTGCAGATGCAGAGCCATTCAACAACTATCATGAATAGTTTGAAACAAATGACAAGTATGAGAAACCCTATCCCATTCTCTTGGTCGTGATTTGAATGACTAGATTTCTTCATGAAACAACAAAACATTAGGGTTTTCTCCATTTAAAGACAAACGTTGAAGGAAATAAGCATTTTTATGGTCTATTTTAAGCTGGAGACCAAAAAAAAACTTTTGTTTGCTAAAAATTAGAATGGAGTAGTCGAATTTGTGGCTTACCTGAGCTTTTGCTCATTTTGTTTGCATATTCAAGCTTTGTCTTTCTACAAAAAGCTTCATTTAAAGCTTCTCATGGCGGCTGAAAGGTATGAGTAACCATAGAAGAAAAATAATGAAACAAAATGATTAGAAATACTCTACAAGTCATGGCCAAAATGAATGGAATGGGCTCCAAAGAAGGTGAAAAATACAAATTTGTGTACCAAAAAACCAATTTACCTGCAATCCCATGTGTTATTTGTCAGAAATTGTCAAAAAACCAGTTGAAAGCACCATTTTTCTGTGATCTCCTCAAACCCTATGGTGGCAACATGGTTTTCTCTAGAGTGTTCAATGGTAAAAATGAATGCTTTTTCACCTTTTTTCCATATTTTGTGATTAGGGTTGAAACCCTATGTTTGGGAATGGCCGATGGGAATTTTGTCCCATTCTTTTAATTTTTTTTTGAAACACATTAAAATGTTATGGGGTCGAATGGTGACTTAGGCATTTTTATGCCTTATGTTTATTGCCTTGTCAAAATTGCTAAGTGTTTCAATATGAGACATGCGAAATATGCCTTTCCCTTTGAAATATCATGATGCCTTGAAGACTTTCAAATATGCCTTCCATAAAGTGTGGAAGTCCTTGATGCCACATGGGATGAAATTTGGGCCTTTGAAAATCAGAGAGCATTGACCATGTGTAGCCTTGAAGTGTAGAATGAAGGTAAAGTATAAATGATCAAATGCCTTAGAGTTTGATTTTGTTAATGCTTTTAGAAGCATTTGGATATAACATTACATGTTGCTTTTTATTTCAAAGTATAAAGATATCATTTAAGTGATTTGCAAATCACTTTTATTATGTCTTTTTAATGCAAATGTACTGTAATTCAAAGAGGTGGTGGGGCCCTCTTGTATTTTTCTTTAAAATGTAAAATAACTTGATTAAGTGGTGTATTATGAATCACTTAATCAAGTTATTATCTTTAATGCTTTTTGGAGTCTTGTGTTTTCAAAACACACATATTGCATGGGTCAAGGCTGGGAGACAAAATGATGACTTGCAGACATGAGGAGAGTGTGTGAGTGGTGCATTTGACTATTTTGGAGAAACATGTGCTATTTTGGAGGCTATTTTGTCACACTTTTGGCATGACTATGGTCTTGGCTTGACCTTGGACTGTTTGGAGGACTTTTGGAGTGACTTTAGAAGGTTATTTTTTTTGCCCCATTGCTGCATCCAATCAAAACCTTCTAGATGGACACGTGTGAAGGGATTTGATGGGTTTTGCTTAAGTATCTTCATTTTGGCATTTTGGAGTTAGTTCTTTCTTTCTAGCATAGTGATAGCTTTACCTTTGGGAGTTATTTTTCAGCATGGAGCAGTATTGTAACTCAGATGGACTATTATACAATGAGTAATTTTGAATCAATATAATAGCACATTTTACCTTCTCATTTCATGTTTCATGGTATGCTGTTAGTGATTGATCAATTTGTTTTGTGAAATTTATCTTTCCTTGCAAACTTGTCTCATGTTTAGGCATCTGTTTAGCAGAAAATGCATGTTAATAGGTTATAAGTTGCATTAGTCAATAGTGTTGTTAGTTGTGAGACTTTTGTTTCCTTCTAAAAGTCCTGTTTAGAACCTTCTTATAAATTATTTATGTGAAATTCATGTGGAAGTGAGTTGTGTAAGCAGAGTTTTATGATATTGATTTGAATGTGAGAGGCTATTATCAGGTCCTGGTTAGTTTTGGTGTATCACCTTAGGTATGTTTGGTTTATGTTCATGTTTCATGCATTTCTTACCCTTTACCTCAGAAATCAGTAGTTAGGTGGCATCAAAAGGGGAGCCAACCCATAATTTGGAGGTTTGCTTTCGAATAGGACACCCACAACTTGAAAGCAGTCCCATGTTACATCCAAATCTACTAAGTTCATTCATAGCTTGGCATTAGGGTTCATATTTGGATCACTAACAATTAAATTTATAGAAACATTAAATTTTCCTTTCAATAATAACTAAACCATATTATTAATATAAGCTTAAATTAGAAATATAGACAATCATAATTAAATTGCTCTTTGAAAGATGTTGGGTTGTTTGAATTAATGCTTCAAAGCTTTGTTTATTAATTAGAAAATACTTTTATTGACTTTTTATTTCGGGGAAACTAGATCCAATGAGGAGAGCCCAATACCTCCTCAAAGATTACTTATAATTTTAATATAGTTTTTATAAAAGACATTATGAGGATTTTCTCTTATATTTTCTATATGTTTCTTTCTATTATTTGTTCTTTAATATTTTTAGAGAAGCTTTCAAGAAATAAGTGAATAAAAGGCTTTTGAACTAATGAAAATAAGGAAATACAATGGATTAAATTTCACTTTCTTATTTTGATGAATTTTTAAATTATAAATTGAATCTAAACTACAAGAGGCATTCTTTTACAAACATAATTAATTTGTTGAAAACACATTTAATTTGTGAAAGCAATAGAATTTGTACATTTGAACCTAGAAATA
The DNA here is from genome assembly GCA_007258455.2 of Sequoia sempervirens. Classification (NCBI taxonomy): domain Eukaryota; kingdom Viridiplantae; phylum Streptophyta; class Pinopsida; order Cupressales; family Cupressaceae; genus Sequoia; species Sequoia sempervirens. Next base: position 9,226 of record VDFB02141799.1, read on the forward strand.
TTACATATGTAGAGTATAGTTGATGGTGTTGGCAATGTCCTTAGTTTCCAAGATTCCAACAACTTTCTTCCCACTCAAGAATCTCCATGGCAAGATGGGCAAAGGCTTGTAGAATGGATAAAGTATATAGGGGATAGAAAAATGACTAGCCTTGGTGGTTGGTGTCAAGTTGTACAAAGGCTCACATGGATAAATTAAGCTTCAACATAAGTTGCAAGAAATGAATTTTGGTCACAAATTATGAATTCATGGTGATTTGTGTGGGAATAACTTAAAAAATACATCTTTAAATCATTAAGAAGAGGTCTATATGTAGGAATTATAGTCTTTTTTAGTTCAAGATTATATTTTTGGGTATAAACTTAGTTGAACTGACCAAAAAAATAACAAGAAACTTGTAGATTTGGAAAACATCACACATATGTATAAGTAGAATGAGTTCACTAGTTTTAACAAGTTGACAACGGTTTTGACAAGTTGATAGTAGTTTTGTCAAGTTCATTGTTTTGATAAGAAAATAATACATTGAAGTGAACACATGTTGTAAAAAAGCCACAAACTTGTAATTATATGATGGAAATAAGACTTCTAAATAAAATAAAGAAGCAAACACTTAACAATAATAATGACAAACATGAAAGGCACATTGAGAGCCCTAGGAAGCTAACACATTGTTCCTTGCCTTAAAAATAATAATTCAACATCACATTTTTAATACTTCATATTATGTAAACTTTTTTTTTTTTGTGGATCTTAAGACTTGCCGTATAAACTTATTCAAATTTAAACATATAAATCTAAAATAAATTATAATCAATAGATTCTAAAACATTTATACAACCAAAATTTAAAATTCCAACACCTTAACAAATCTTTTTAAATATCATATTTAAATTCATTTAATTTTTATAATTTATTAGATATTTCAATATTTCCAATTTCTATTTCATTGTTACTCTATTTATAGACTATTCGAAATTTGAGCTCAACCTCTCTCATATCGTCTTTGCAAGTATTCAATCAATACAATACCCCACAAATCCAGTATACCTGAAAATGTGCTGCTTTGAATTACATCAACATCTGAAAAAAAATCCTTAGGTATCATCGCACCGTTTTCAGATCCAAACTACAAAATTCATGTTAAGCCCATTACAAATTCCCTGCATCCCAAAAAAGACTGACGACATTAGCAAGAAATAAGAATACCTCCAACACTAGCCAAACCCGGACTGCCCGCATCGTTCGCCTTTTGTCTTCCAGAGTATTTAATGATAAGTCTCTTCATCCAATATTCTTATTCAAATTCATCGGTTTACTCGCACTGAACATTCTTTCTTCATATAACACGCAACCCAAATGCTTAAGCATGCCTTTTCTAAACTCTATCATATCCTATTAGGTTTTAACTTACTCTGCTGTATCATCACAGAGGCCTCGGAAAAAACAAGAGAAATGATATAAATATATTGATTTTTCCTTAAGTTGTTTCCTCTGCTCCGGGGATTTTCACCTGGGCTCTTCGCCAAAATAATATAGATACCTTTGCTGGGCTCCCAAGTCTCGTATAAACTCTGGGACTTCCCTATCTATGGAATTGAAGGGTTTTCAATGCACTAAAGAAAATTCAAAAGCCAACTGGGTTTGTTTCACTTAGTGCAAATATCTTATTGCCTCTAGTATCAGTATGCGAAAAAAGCATCCGGATAACCAGTTTCTATTTTGGCCGGTTTCTTGTTGCACAATTGTCATATTGCCTAACGTCAATAATCTCCATACGCAAAGCCAATATCAGTAGACCTGCCCTATTTCAATATTGGCTGCTTTCACCTAGTACAGGTTTCATATTGTTATATAATTTCCATACGTAAAACCAGTATTAAGGGATCCAATTTCTTTTTTGGTTGGTTTCTTTTCATACAGATGCGACATAGCCCATAATCTAATAACCAAAACCAGCATAAGTAGATTTTGTTTCTTTATTAGTTGTTTCTTTCACACAATCGTCATATTACCTATATTATGATTACAAAAAACTGTATCAGTAGACAGACCTTCTATATTATCTGGTTTACCTCATCACAAATGTCTTATTGAGTATAACTGGTATGAAAAACAGTAATAGCAAACCTAATTTAGTTCTGACCCCTGCTTAACCTCCCTTCATCCTTTTATGGCACTAGAATTCAGTATTACTAGATCTAATTCCTGCTAGAATTGAGATATATTTGGTCAGTGGATCATGTTACGCGGTCGCAGCGTAAGGGACCCAATTATTCTAAAACAAGGACGCCAATATGCTTTAGAAAGTGCACTTTCATACGGCTAGGCAACATTCAATTCTAACTATAAGTAATTAATCATAGGATAATTGCAGGCCCTGAACTTGGGATCTAGAATTCAGGCAGGTGCAGGGCTGTCGGCAATGGGAACACCCAGTATTGGTATGTCGGAGATTTTCCAAAGACCAGCCATTGTGGAAACTCTGGTGGATGCTGTATTATGCTTGGTTCCCTTGTGGCTAGCAGTTATGGTAGGGATTGTAATAGGATGGTCGTGGAAACCGAGATGGGCGAGTTTGGTAATTCTGGGATTGAAGAGCAGGCCAAGATTGGCATGCATTACTGCTCCTCCAGGTCTGGGTGCTCGTCGCCTCTGGATTGCTGTGACTGCCTTGTCCGCCTTTCCAATTTTGAGAAAACTTTGGTACTGTTTCAAACCTTACAGGGACAAAGACGAACAACCTCCAGGTGATGAAAGGTAAGCTTGATATTAAAATTTGGTTTCTCGTTGCAATTTGCTGTGTAAATGCTTCTTTTATGGTAAAGAATTACGCTGAAATGGATAAGAACTCTGCTCCGTTTTGTTAGCCAATTTCTGTAATGAACTTTCCCCAAAAACTGAAATTTGGGTCAGTCAGTTTTTCTTTCTAAAATACAAGGAGCACAACTCAAGTGTCTTTCAGAAATCCAGAACAAGCATTATGACTTTATTTGGTAATCTGTTCTATTTCTTTTATTAACCGTTGAACTGACTGAAAGGGTTTGGTCTAGTGTTGAAACTCTATCCGCATGTTGCATCCATAAGGGTATGGGTTTTTTAAAGGCAAACGAAAGTCAGAACAAGCATTATAATTCTGTTTGGTAGCCTAATTATAGTTCTAGCTTTTGAACTGACTGAAAGAGTTTAGTTTAGTGTTCGAACTTTAACTTGCATATTGCATTCATAGGGCATCAGTTTCATTCTTACAGGCTTATAGTCAAAGCCAAATGAAAGCCAGACCAACCATTATAATTCTATTTGGTAATTTATAGTGACTATACTATATAAGGATTTAACTGCTGAACTGACCGAAAGGGTTTAATATATGAATATCATTCAAACTAAACCTTTATGTTGCCTTTCATAGAGCCATCAGTTTTTAATTCTTACACAGTTATAAGAAAAATCAAATGAAGAGAACTAGCCAGCTATTGTAATTCTATTGGTAACCTATATAATGTACAGTTTTAACTGCTGAAGTGACAGAAAGGATTTAGTTTAGTTTTCAATTGAACTGGCATGTTGCATTCGTAAGGGCAGCAGTTCTATTTTTACAGGGTTCTAGTCATAGCCAAATGAATCCAGAACAGGCACTTTAACCTATTTCATGTAAGGCTTTAAATCCTGAAAGCACAAAGAAGGTTTAGCCTAGCGATTAAACTTAACCTGTATATTACATTTGCAAGGGCATGGGTTCCATTCTTACAGGGTTATAGACATAGAAAAATGTGTTCAAAACTTTGAGCATGTGGAACTTGCACAACAGATTTTTTTATTATGTTAGAAGCAGTTTCAATAAACATGAAATTTTCATTCAAAGTGAATGTACTTATCATTTTGTACATGTGTTCCACAATGTTTCTGGGATGGAGATAGCAGTAGACAGTGGGACATTTTTCAGCTATGGTAGTCCATGAGGCCATTTTTGGGGGATGGATATATTTCCATATATATGGAATTTTTACAATTTTAATTATACATGACATCAAGATTCAAGTTTGGACATTCACATAATACATCAAACAAGAGAGTCAATGTTCAATGTTTATTGATTCGAGTAATAACAGCATTGAAAACTTCACTGGTTTCATTACAACAACAGGCCCGAAGGCAACAAAATTGCAGAGTGTCCAACAATAGTTATAGTTGTAAGAATATAGAAATAAAAATATACCATTGTAAAAACTAGACCTCCTAAAGCAAGGCCTCATTTGGGCTATCTATATCAAAATTGATCTCCGACCTTGTGCCCTCTATATAAAATTGTGACTCATCTAATGAGACCCCAACCAATCTGTGTTGCACCACATCATCAATTTGCTTAGCATCTTTAGGATCAACATCCAAACATATGGCTAGAGTCTATTGATGTTTAAGAGTTTGTCGAGACACTATGAACTGCCACTAACTTCTCTCCTTCCCTAGATGAAGCTGTTGGTGGACCAATTCCTCTCTGTAACTTAGGAACTAGCTGCCTATGAGAGTAGGTGAGTGGCAGACAACTTTAACTCCAATATATCCTTCTCATGTCATGTTGACCATCCAATAACCTCTTTTTGAGTAATCTGTGGTAGCCTTGGGTTTGTTGAATGTCAGACCCCAAAAATTAACATATGCAATTTGTTGCTCCAAAAGTCTAGATGCATTCTAAATGCTAAACATCTTCCCAAGGGTGTTTATAAACCATTTTTCCCTCACTATCATTAGAAGAGGGAACTTACCAGCCCTAGGTGCATAACACTAGGGTTTAAGAGCATAGGCTGCCATATGAAGTGGGGTATTGTAATAACCCTAGGGCAGACAACAAACAACTATGTCTTGCTGTTAATATTAGGGCGGACCAAGTTCTGGACATATAGGGCATACTTAGCAAGTTGCATTAGCAATATAAGAAATTATAACTGATCTCAATGACTTGAAAACTCCACAACGTTTCTGACAGCATACTGTTGTATGAACTTCAGATGTAATGTTACGCAATTGCCCAAATTTTCTGATCTAGGGTTTGTGATTGCTTTGAGTTATTCCATCTGGGCAAATAAGATTCTTACACACAAATCATGACAGCTGCTGTCTCTACTCCACTTAGATTAAATGAACAAATCAGATCATATTTTACTATCCCACTATTGCTAGAATGCAAAAGATATTTGAATCATCTAAATTCATTCACATAAAGGTTTCAGAAGACAAAATAAAGTATTCTAAAAATACCAGTGGCTACCCAGCAGCAAACAGTCCATATATAGCTGCTACAGAAAGTATAACCTCAGATTTCCGAATAATAGTACAGCCTTGCCTTTCTTGTTGTCAATAGGGTCAAACTCCTTAGATCTTTTCCATGTTGACTTCAAACCCTCCTGATGGATAAACCTGCTATGTGCTAATAGCCTGAAATACTATTACTCCAGACCCAAAATTCAATTTCAACTGATCAGTCCAACCTGCTCCTTCAGAAATGAAGTCACCCGTTAAAGTATTTGGGGGTTTCATCCCAATACTTTAATATATTGATGCAGGGGTTTCCGTCCCAGCAACAATGAATCTGGAATCTGAAAACTCAGATATTATCATCGCCCAATATATGCCTCCAAAAAGAAATGATGTCTTCTTCTTATACCACGATTGGTTGATCTAGAAGAACCAAGTCGGCCTCCCACATTTGAAAGAGAGTTGGCGCCCAAAAGATTCAAGGTCAGCCCCAATAACAAAAGTATTTAATAATTATTATTTATTTTTAGATATTATTATATTTAATTAGACCAGGTCGGCCTGGGACAATTTATTTAATAATATTATAATTGCATTTATTAATAAATTTAATTTGTCATTCAGTTAAGAAATTAGGGCTGGCTGACCCAACCAAATCAGGGACATTATAGGTATTCATTATGTTCTACCTCTATGGCACAATATGTCTAATTTTGTTCTCATAGATTTCTAATCTAGGCTCCTTGCTAGGAATTGTTTGCTTCATCTAATCAGGAATGTTGTTAGATGTCTCATAGATCTCTTGAAGGCTAAGAGATCCTAGATCAGGATACCTAATTATCCCCACAATAGGTGAGGTTATAAAGGAAATGTGTTTGCAAAATTGATGATGAAAAAATTTGCAAACATTTTAAATTTCTCACCTAACAGTTGACCACCAAGCATCATCAAGTACCTCTTGCCTCACCTTCATCCTTTCTTGTATCTTGGCCTTGGCCCACTTTCTTTACACTCTGCCAGCCACCATGGTTGTAGAGCTTCTTGCACCTCCAATATCCTCTTCTACAATATGAAATAACTAGCATATCTTATCACCGCTAGTTTGAGGAATTCCCTCCTTATTAAGGTCTTTAAGAGTGAAGTTATGTGTGGTGGTTGCATAAAAAGATTGTAATTCTCTAGCTTCAACTACCAATGTCTTCACTCAAACTATCTTTCCAATGTCTTTCAATGCATTGTTAAATTGTTTCAATGAATGAACACATGGGGTCCAAAAGAATGTTTTTCTGAGTGCTCTTCACTATTGAACTAGCCAATGTATAAAATGCAAGCTGAATCAGTCACAATCTGCACAACATTTGAAGCTCCTATCTCCTGTGGGCCTCCCTTAAAAAATGAAATTAAAAGTTTGTATTTGTGTGCTTCTTGGAGCAATCAACAACTCCAAGAAAATATGAGCTAGCTGAACATCTAACAATAATATTAATGAGTGACCAATGCCTAATATCATCCCACCTGTCTAATGGAGCAACAAGTCCTTATCCATGTTCTTCTCATGTTCTTCATTAACAAGATCATCCACAAATATTGTTTGTCAAGGGGAGTTGTCCACGATATATGTTCTCGAGGGGGCATGTGAGTATTCAATTGTGTTTGTCCATTTTAGCATTTCCTCAAAGTATGGAGAACGTGCTACATGAAACAAGTTGGCATAGGCATAAAAGAATTTGGCTATAACATTGATTCTTACATGAGATTGGTTTTGTTTTATACTTCGTGGCAAATTGATCACAACTCAAAGTACACTTGTGTTGTAGGTCTAAAAACAGGTCTTTTATGGCATCTAAATCTGAATATTCTTGCATATTTGGATTCCTCTTGGAAAGTGTGCAATTTATAAAAAAACACCTTGTTTCTAGTTTGTATGCAAAAGTTACAATATCTGGAAGAAGATTAAATATTGTCATAAAAATGATAGTTTCATAATTGTCAAGTGGCAGTTTTGAAGCCTCCCCCCCTGCTAGAATGTGTAACAAACCCCCAAAATGGAACCTATTTTTTTTTTCATACTCAATGCATGTTATGCAATACATGTACAACATATATCAAGTACGATCTCAAGTATCACAAATACAATACAATTCATTTCAATGCAAGGATATTACAAATCACCATAATCACACATATCAATAGTCAACTTACAAAATAGTTATCTTAATCGATGAGATAGTCCATAGTTAGGGAATAATATCAAGGGTTTATTATGTACTTTAAGTTATTTATTCTTGATCAGGTTACAATCCTTTTAATTTGATTATTTTGCATACAATTCAATCACACAAGATCAATACCAATACAATAAAGTAATACAAGACAACACAAGATAGCATAAACAATACTTAAAAACAATTCAAAACAACACAACACATTACAAAGCACTACAGAACTCGCACAAAACAAAATAAGACATATTCTTTGGAATGACTTGAATCAAAATATTAAGCCCAATCCAACCACTTGTCTCAGTCTTTGAATGAGCTGGATCAAAACAACATGGTGTAATTACAACCACTCTACACCATTCTTGGAATGACCTGGATTAAAACATCATGGTCCAATTCCAATTCCACATGACACAATCCTTGAAATGACCTGGATCAAAACACCATGGTCCAATTCCAATTCCACTTGACACACTAGAAGTGATTTCCCTGTAAGTTGTCATCTAACACAATTATAATTATGCAATACCAACTAGGTATTCCTCTATACAAATTAGGTAATACCACTAGAAGTCATTTCCCCATAAGTTGTCATTTGACACACTAATGGTTAGGCAATACCAATTAGGTATTCCTCTATACAAATAGGCAATACCACTGCGGATACTCCTATATGTGGATTGGTACTCATAGTGGATACTCTGACATGGATGCTCCTCTATGGCTAACCACGCATAATGATCAAAGGACACTTCTAATTTATCATAAGGATGCTTTTCAATTTACTACAGTACATTACGCTAACCTCTATTTAGTATTTATTACTTTGCAGACCAACCCTACCATTATGGATAGGCCAATCAATGGAATTCCATAACAATCGGGTTAGATGGCTTCATCAGAGTTGAAGATTCAACATGTATATGGTTGTCTTGGGGATCATGATGTTCTAGATCCATTGGACATCTCAAATGACATGATCATTCCTGTTCTAGGCTCACACACACCCAGAAAATACAAAATCATGAATTACTTACAATCAAGTAACAATTTCCAAATTCCATCATGGTAGAAAGTTAGACAAGAATTTCAATTTCAATCCCACATAATTTTCTAAAAGATTCCACTGATGGAAGTATCCGTTGTTTTACAACAGATGTAACAGTCTACATAGAAAATCACACTTAGACATCAAAAACAAGCATTTTGAGGCCATTTTTGGAAAACCACAACAGAGACTTGTACAATGTGTTAAAGACTGCAAAATGCAGTAGCATCCTGGTATAGTCTTTTCTGAAATTTCAAGCCCAGATCCTTTCATCAAGGTTTCCATTACACTTTGGTCAACTCAAATTCAGAACTTGCCTTCAAACAAACTGAACATTAGCAAAATAAATTTAATGTGGCACAAGCACAAATCCCAAGGCACAAGATAGAAATTCAGCAAACATAGATGCATCAGTTGACCCATTGAGCACTCAAAAAAATACAATACAGAGGAAATCAAATCTAATCAATTTATTTGGTATAAATTCATTTTCTTATGAAAAAATCAAGTACAAGAAGAGAATATACATTTCCCAAAACATAAAACTGAAATTAACTGATTAAATATGTGTCAAATAGCAAACACAACACTCAACAGTTCAATTTCATCATAAATTCGCTAACCAATTATCAAATTATTGTTTTTTAGATAGAAGAGCCGAGGTTCTATTAAAGGCCTCCAGCCCTATATCTTAAAAAAGAGAATTACAACACAAATTCTTGCATACAAAACCCTAGAAGGGGGATGCAGGCAGAGACCTAGTATATAGATTTATAAATCAGAAAACCATGCTACATGTTGATGCCTTACACATAAACAATAAAAAAACTAATTCCTTAGAGGGGGTACATCCTAACGTGCCATGCCATGGCTTCTCAAAGCTTCATTCCAATGGTCAAAAGCCTTGTTGAGAAACCTTGCACTAGGGATGACAGTTTCTTTAATTTGAACACCACCCAAGCTAGTTGGATCAACAATGCTTTCCTACAACATGTCCTTGAGCACCTTAGCACGCTTGATAGCATGCACCAGAACATCACCCTTTAACTATGGCTGAGGGTAGCCACTTAATACTTTAAGGACCCCTTTTATGGTGTGAAACCAGCAGATTCTTCATCACCAATCGCAAGTCTTGGCAGAAAGTGGTAATTGCATCTGCATCCATTTAAAGGGCTTACATTTCTAAGTGCATCACCTTCCATTTTATCTCCCTTTAATCTTCAGAACACCATTCGGCTGATTCATTGGCCTAGAATCTGTCGACACAGGATCCACTACAGCAGCCAATTCATCCATGTCCAGAACTGCTAACATTTCCATCCCTTGTGCACTTCCTCTGATATTGCCATTTTTGGCAATTTCTCTGCAAAAGCTACCAATATTGAGGTCCTAGACCAAAAAGAGCCATTATTAGCCAAACCCTCTTCACCTAAAATTCCTTTTACAATCCTTGGCATGCCTGGACTGGAACAATTAAAAATTTTACTCAAAAGATGATCAGTAACCCTACCCCTACAATAGGATCCCTAGGCCCTAGGTCACTCTTACAAGCCATAAGAAACCAACTCAAGGCCACTAAAAAGCAAGAAGTTGTTCTTAGGAAATCAAGCACTGCAATCAACAAACCAATCCACCTGAGCCACCATGCTAAAATCCATCCCTCCTACTTAATGATCTCCTACCACAATCCTTCACAATTTCACATGCATGAGACAAGCAAGCACTGGCCTTTTGGTCACATCCAATTCCTTCTAACCATACTTGCATAGCCAAGACATTAAGAAATATTAACAAGGCAAAGGGTGGCTGGTCATGTCAAACAAGCAAAGCCAATCATTAAAGAGTGTGCAGAAAAAGGAAGAAAAAGGGTGAGATTAAAAAGAAACCAACCGATTATGACACCAAACAAAAATGATGAATGATCCTCTTCATAGAGCACAAAACGATCATAATGACCAATAACCCTAGGCTTGGTTAGCTGTTTGCATCATAGTAACGACTGACTCCTGAAGGTGACTTGACTTGGACTTTGGACTCATGCAAACTCAACAAAATGAAAAACCCTAGAAATTTAAAATTTTAAGCATTAAAACTTGTTTCAAGCACTTTATTGAATAAACCTTAAAGACACAATAACATCATTAAATAGAAGCAATTTGATCACATACACAAGTATACATCGATCACATAAGTATAAAGTACACAAATTGTAGCTGAGCTATTGAAGGAAATAGCACACTTAGATATATAAATATAGTCAAATGTATACAAAACTCATGGAATATGAAATCCATGACATCAAATGTTCCAAACAAATATGAAATATCAAAACAATAACTACAAGTCTATGGCTCAAAGGACTTACATCCTTCCCACGATCTAAGGTGGGTCCTAGATGATGTAGCAATTGCAGTCATAGTCTCTACTTGTGACTCCATGCCACCCTCACCAAAATTAGTTGTGGATGTGTTTGCTTGTGCTTTAGCCTCCTCCTCTGCCATGGCTATAGCCTCAGCCTCTCTATTTGCCCGGTCAACCCAATCAAGGTCCTCGTCACTAACACAAGTATACATCGATCATATAAGTATAAACACAAATTGTAGCTAAGTTGTTCAAGGAAATAACACACTTAGATATATAGTCAAAGACTCAAATGTATACAAAACTCATCGAATATGAAATCCATGACATCAAATGTTCGAAACAAATATGAAATATCAAAATATTCAAAACAATAACTAGAAGTCTATGGCTCAAAGGAGCCTGCATCCTTCCTACGAATGTGTCTAGATAGGTCCTGGATGATGTAGCAGCCATAATCTCAAGTATCAGGGCAATTGCCCTAATGGGGTTGAGTGGTAGTGCCCTTTGTGGGGGCTTAGCGCAATGCCCTAGTGGGGTCATATGGGGTTTGGGGGTAGTGCCTCAATGGCTGGCAACACCTCAAAGGTGGTCAAGGGGTGCCCTGCGAGGGTTTGGGGTAGTGTCTGAAGGAGGCTGGGAGGGCAACGCCTGTGGGGGTTTGGGGGGCGCTGGCCTCAGAGGGGTCAGGCCGTGCCCCCTTGTGGGGCTTGGGGGCAACATCCCTAGTGGGGGTCAAGGGCAACGCCTTGTTGGGTTCTAGGAGCACACCTCAGTGGGATCAAGGGGTGGCGCCCTTTATGGGTCCTGTATTCTCACATAATATATAGGCGGTGGTCGAGGGTGAAGCCCCGTCAGCCCAAATTAAGACCTCCAAAACCATACAAACCTTCATGGCATACATCATTTTGCATTCACAATAAGTAAAAAAAAAAACAAGTTTTAACTTTAAATTTCATGTAATTTTTTGCACTTTTCAAACCCTACCTGTCGAGTCCTACTGACGAGACTCATCGATTCTGATGAGTCCGCAAGTCTAGCCAGACTCAGAGGACTCGCTGTCCCCTGTGACTCTCGGCTCAGTAGACTTCGACTCACGACTCAACAGTCCCGGTGAGTCTCAAGCTTGCATGCTGCCGCATTCAAAACCAATTCTGCTATCCAAATAACCATGGTGGCCTATCATGTAATATCCTGTTTAATTTTATTTTTTTCAAACACAACAAATCCTAGCTCACAATAACAGTTTGCACAATTACACATAAAGATGAAATCGATCAGAAATTGCAGCTTAATAATTCATTATCTAATTCAGATATAATATTTAGAATCTAGCTCAGAAAAGGCTGAATTATCTTCTGCAGCAGCTGCTAGTTTATCTCTGGATCTGCAGCAATCTACTTTCTAATGAAATGCCTTTGAAATACTTCCAAATCTTCCTGATATCTACATTAGAATGTTACAACCAGCTGCTGGTTTAAAGATGTTTTAATCCAAACTGAAATTTATCAAATCTGTGCAATGGTGATTTCTGTGTGAAATCACTCTAAGGAGTTGTGGGTTTTGATCCTCCAACTCTAGACCTAGAGGTTTTTTGTCCTCAGGTTAAATGAATTGTAGTTCCATGCTGCACAAGGAGTAGAAATCAAATAATACAAATGTTTCTCAGTGGTCCTCCTCCTTGCTTGTTCTCTCTTAAATATGTTTTTCCTCCAATAGACAAATCTTTATGTCATGCCCCTGCAACGAAAACATGCTCTCACCAAATCGCAGCACTCAGCCTGGGCGAAGGAGAGAAGATGCAGTGATACCTCTTATTAATATGCAGCGTTACCCCTTATTAATATACAGCGATTCCCTAAGGAATTCAATAATTGATAATTAATAGAGTTTGAGGCAACAATTGGGAATAAAATTAAATAACATTAAGTTGGAACAAAAAGACATCTCCTTTCCAAAGGAAAGGAGATGTCTATTCAAATATATAAGGGAGGTCGAATCATTTGTTAAAGACATCAATTTGGATCAAGAAAAGCAGATTGGAAAATAAAGAGGATTAGAAATCTAGAATAAAAGTCTATTGCAATAAATGTGGCTGTAGAAATGTGTAGCTATGTAGTCATGCAATAGTGGTACTTGCAGAAAATTAATAATCTTTGTGAATAATCTACATGCTTCTCTTTATTATATGTGATAAGGGATTCGTATAATAATCTATATAGAATTTAGAGAAACGGATTGCAAACAGGGAGACTGATCAACCTTCCGGGTTCACGCGAGCAGATTCACGAGAGGTGAAGGAAGACTAGTCTTCATGCTCTTATCAAGTATGCCACCCCAAGATGGGAAGACCAGCCTTCCATGTTTTGTGGGCCCAGGGTGGAATGGAAGTCCAGCCTTGTACCTTCTGGGCTTGATCAAGGAGGACGACCGGCCTCCAAGGTGAATGTAGGGATGGAAGGGTGAGCAGCCTTCAAAGTGAATTGAGGGATGGAAGGGCGACCCACCTTCCATGCTCTCGCAATACAAGGGCGACCAACCTCGAGACTGCAGTTTGCAAGCATTTCAACGAATTCCTAATAAGATTATTATGGGAATCCACATTGGAATGGCTATTGTTGTAATTAGATTTTGATGTGACTAATGTACATGAATATCATGATGTTTACTAATGATTATTAATATACATATTATCATGGCTTATGATTATTGTCAATTTCTAGTGACTAATATTGTGTGCAGGACCTAAACCAAGATTTATCTTATGAAGGACAATTTAATTGGTAATTTCATTATTCGTAAATGTATTGCATCTCTTATTTTGGTTGGAATTGTGGTTTTAGGGCAAAATATAGAGATATCCCAACATGGGACATTACAGTTTACATGCCCCTTGACATTTATTTTATTTTATTTTTTAATTATACTTTCAATTTATTATTACTTAACCCTTTGTTAAGGAAATTGCAGCCATATGACTAAATTCCTTTTTGCAGTGGCTGGCTTAACTATGGCAATCCTTCTAATAAACCAATCCCTTCTAATTTCATAAAACTGTGATTTCATTTAAGAGCAACTCCTTCACCTATGTCCTTATTTTATTTAAATCCTTTGTCTTTTGTTGCCAGTGGGTATATGGTATGTGGCAATTGGTAGTAATTACTTAATTCTCTCGTGTCTTTTCTTAAGGCTGGGAATTGCATTTTCTTGGGGAATAACTCTCTGCTGTGCTGGCATATCTTTCTTCACCTGATCATGTCACAGGTCTTGGATGTCACTATTATTAATAGTGATCTGGTATCTTGTGTGGACATAGTTTAGGTTTGAAGAGGGGACATCAAATATCATCATCAATAAGCCTAGCAAGACCATCCCAATTAAACATTTCATGACTTTCCAATGAGTATACATTTTGAAGATCAACCCCTCTATTGGCAAGAAAATCT
>VDFB02141801.1:0-17681 GCA_007258455.2 Sequoia sempervirens
GTTTAAATCTCTTGTTATCTTAATATATTAATCTATCATTTACTAGGGAAACCATTACTTTGTAAATTAATTACTTAATTCATATTTACTACTGCAGCTAATTTCATCTTCATTTTCAACTATTACCACTTAATTGCAACACTCTCATTGAAACAAAACTATTTTGGATTAACCAAAGCTACTGATATAAGCTGTAATTTGAATTTCCAATTTTATGCATTACAAATATATTTATAGCCCAGTCAAGTATGCTTCCCTTAGTAGAATTTAGTTTTTACATTATATTCTACTTAATGTAATAGCACAAAAGCTAGTTCCTTTTGAAGATGTTATTAGTTATGTCCTAGAGCTTACGGTTTTGATAGTTTTGGAAATACACACAATTTGTGGAGTGTAGTTGTGTGCATATAATCCCTTTATGCACTCGCAATTTCTATCTTACAATCACATCAATTTTGGAGACACTTAAATATCGAGCATTGATAATTTCCATCTATTCTCTGTAGTTGTCAATCAGTTATCTCTTTTCATGTTTTATTATGTTTTAAATAATATTCTTTTCTTGACTTTTTCTACCCCACCATTGTTTGAGATTATCAAAGTTTATAGAAGACATTTTTAATTTGTTTCAAGTTAAATCTAAACAAATGATAGATTTGATTCAAATTTTCTATTAAGGATATTATATTTTTTATATTCCTAGAACTTGACTTGAATTCAGGGAGCACCAACCTTTTTGTAACCAACTCAAGTCAATTCTTGAATTCTGTGAGAGCACTAATCTTTCCATGACGAAGATGGTCACTCTCACCCTTTAACCATTTGATTTTTTGATATATGATTTGCTTATTGTCCAGCTAACTTCAAATTAATTCCAATGTGTTTAATCTCATAAGCTAGGTCCTCAATCTCATGAGTTCAAACTAATGTTTGAAATTTAATATTATTGAAACTTTTCTCCAATTCTTGGCTGCAATATATGCATCTTCTATTTTGGCCATATCAAATGCCAAAATGATAGTTCATGTTTATTCAAGCCTTTTGATAATGTGTTTCCTTTATTGATGTAGAGAGCAGACTTATAAGTAGAAAGTGAGTAGTGTGACCAGTGAAGAAACTTAATCAATAAATCTATGTGACTAGAGGAGATGTTATATTTTTCAATTTTAAAAGTTTATGGTTACAATTATGAATCTTTGTTTCAAAGCCTTTTATTCAGCTATATAAATTTGTTGTGGATTTTGGATGTCTTAATAGGTTGGCACTCAATTTGGATAGAGGGAGAAGACTTCACACTCAAAAGCATTCACAATACAAAGAAATATTTTCTTGAGATTTGAGAGGAAAATGATAACTTTGAAAACGTTGAGGGTTTAGGAAGAGTAGTTGCTATTGAAACTATTGTAAATGTATAAAATATCTCATTGTAGAGAATGTATCACTATCATTTTTGAGTTTTTGTATTTCTATTAGAGGATCATCTTCCTCATTTCTATGATCTTGAATTGTATAAAATCTTTGGGGATGACAACCCTTCCATGTAGGAAATATTTTTACATCTAATCTATGTCAAGTTGATGTTATCAATAGATAAACTTTTTGCATATAAAATTTTATCCTCTTAAGAATAGATCAATTTTTTTTTTCCCAATCTACTTTATGTTCTATATTAGCATCTAAAACAATATGAAACCATGGGTGAACAATAACAGTCTCAATGTCATGCACTAGTATCCAAAATATTACGAAGAAATTGAAATTCTAAAATGTTGGAATCACAAGATAGTAGTAATTTTTAATTTTATGCATCATCCTAAAAATATAAAAATATGCACTCAAAACATACCTAGATGGTTATAAATGACCTAAAATATTTATAAGTTTTGTATACTTTAATACAAACTCTATGTAATAGGTAGGAAATAACATTTGTATTATTGAAGAAAGATGTGCCACGAATGTTTTGGGTTCATCTACCAAATTAATGTCCTCATCATATGAACAAAGGGTACATCATTAGAATATAGTGATGACACACTTTCCCCTCTTAGTTCTTTCCAATGTTGGAAAACACACTATCCCTTGTTAGTTATTTCTAGACATCTTACATTCTAATGATGTCCCTTGTCCACTTTTCCTACACAAGGGACAATGTGTTTCCCAAGACTGCAAACAATGTGAGGATTTTTTTGTTCCAATCATATCAAAATAGTAAAATATCATTTTCACTATAACCAAAGAGTTGTTCTAAAATTTGAAGGTGGACTTCACTACATAGCTTACAAGGGATAGTGTGCTTTCCAACATTGCAAATTCATAAGGAAACAATTGACAAGGGAAATCGTGTTTTCCAACACTGCAAATAATGTGAGCATTTTTTGTTCCGTGTTGGAGAACACACCGTCGCTTGTTGGAAAACGCACTATCCCTTGTTAGTTATTTCCAATGTTGGAAAACACACCATCCCCTGTTGGAAAACACATTGTCCCCTATTAGTTATTCCTAATGTTGGAAAACACACTATCCCCTATTGGAAAATACATTGTCCCTTGATGGAAAACACACTGTCCCCTATTATTTATTTCTAGACATCTTACATTCTAATGATGTCCCTTGTCTAATTTTCCTATATAGGGGACAATTTCTTTTCCAACATTGTAAACAATGTGAACATTTCTTTGCTCCAATCATATCAAGAAAGTGAAATGTCATTTTTACTATAACCAAAGAGTCATTCTAAACTTTGAAGGTGGACTTCATTACATAACTAACAATGGGCAGTGTGTTTTCCAACACTACAAATTCATAAGGAAATAATTGAGAAGGGATAGTGTCTTTTCTAACACTACAAATAATGTGAGCATTTTTTTGTTCCCTACTAGAAAACACACCGTCCCCTATTGGAAAACACATTGTCCCCTATTAGTTATTTCCAATCTTGGAAAACTCACTGTCCCCTATTAGTTATTTCCAATGTTGGAAAACACATTATACCCTGTTGGAAAACATGTTGTCCCCTGTTAGTTATTTCCAATGTTGGAAAACACACTATCCCCTAATGGAAAACACATTGTCCCTTATTGGAAAACACACTTTCCCCCGATGGAAAAATCGTTGTCCCCTATTGGAAAACACACTATTCCATGTAAGTTATTTCTAGAAATCTTACATTATAATGATTTCCCCTGTCCACTTTTACTACACAGGGGATAGTGTGTTTTCCAACATTGCAAACAATGTGAGCTTTTTTTGTTCCAATAATATTTCCAATGTTGGAAAACACACCATCCCCTATTAGTTAGGATATAACTGATAGGGGACAGTATGATACACCTTTAGAAATTATTATTATTTTTTATTACCATTAAGGTATGGTAGTGAAATTATTATTCTATTTTTTGTCATGTATTAAGGTCTCAAGGATCACCCTCATAAGTTCTTTACAGTCTAAATAAGAAATGGATTCACTCTCTATATAAATATTATTGGTCATCACTCAAAGGTGATTTTTTAATAGCTCCAAAAGATTTTTTTTTGTTAATATTGGTGAAGTTTAGTAGCACATTGTGAAGAGTATTACATCACATATTAACTCAAAAAATTATATTATATATAGTGGTTGTACATATGTGATTCATTAAAGTTTGATGTCTCATGTTGTAAGCCCTTAAGACAAGAAAGTAGATGCAATTATATGAATTCATATTTTTATTAATTTATTATTGTTACCTACTAAAATTGCACCCTTATAAAGTTGCAGAACTTGATACTTTAGAGAAACATGGGAAGACCTCTAAAGTTGTGGGTTACTTGTAAGAAAAGGTCAACCTCCGGAGAAGGCCAACTTCCTAGTTGGGTCATCATCTAAAACTACTAATTTTGAAAGGAAAAGGGAGAAGGAGAATGCTTTAAAATTAAAATTTAAGCCTATGGTGATGCACCAAATTGACAAGAGCAATGAAACACTCAAGTTAAACTTGAATATTGATGATTGATATGGGACAACACAACTAGATTATGTAGATTATGCATAAGTATTTCACAAACAGGTTTGACATGCACACACTTTCAAGAAGGAAAAGCAAATTTTCACAAATTAAAATCTCATGTGCAATTGAGTAAACATAATTTGTAACCTACATAATACTAAGTTTACAAAGAAAGGCATGCTAACATGAAACAAAGCTATAAGGAAAAAGAAATATTTCATGAAGAAGCTTGATGAATCACCTAAAAATGCACAATATTTTGCAAGAACCAGAAGGTAGATTGAACCATCAATGGTAACCAAGGTAAATTTTATATATCATGCTCCAAATGAGTCACAAAATTTTGCTAATATGAGAAAGGACTGCAAAAGTCACAAACTTCAGAAAATCATAAGAAGAACTCCCTTACAAAGAGGAAAAAATGTCATATATACAAAAAGTGTCGGCCCCTGCCCTAAGGCTTACAAAAATATCAACCTCCAGAAAGACCCGCCCTTAGATCTTTTTAATTGAGTTACTTATGCATTAAATGTGTATCTCCGCTGTCCATGTTGGTGAAGGATCACTCCAAGAATGGCCTCAAGATCTTTTGGAATAATCACATTGTCTTTTGGCCTCCATGTCCACCCTCGAACTTCCATCAGAGCTTCCTTAAATGTGGTTGTTCTGATAATCATAAATGTCAATCTACCGGTCGCCAGCAGACACCACAACTATCTTCGTGACTTGAGGTTTTTCCTTTCTGCCTTTTTCATGCTCAAGATCTTTCTGCAAGTTGACCGTATTCAAGAAGCAGCATCAAATTTCCTCCTAGATCCCCATAGACGACACCCCTCTATGCCCAACTGATCCATCATTTTTTATCATAGAGCATATCCATGTCGCTTACATTCTGTTGATCTTCCTCACAAGGATAGTCACAATAGTCAAAATTCTCATGGTCCATCTTTAACTCCTTCTGATTGGTTGAACTCGTGCCATGTAGATTCCCTAACGGTCAAAGGTTGCTTCATTAGAATCACATGTCGGTGAGACACTAGCCGTGTCTCACCGATGCAATTATTCCCTTCAATAGTTATCGACATAGCTCACAACCGTCTGCAAGACCTAAGATTGTTGGGGAGAAGTCATAGCAGACTGTAGGAGTCATACCTATATCCATTTTTTATCACCGAGACAAATGCATTTGGCAAGAGGTCACAGCGGGCGCTAAGAGTCATACCGATATCCCTTCTCAATTGGCAAGTCCATCACTATTGGCAAGACTCTCCATTGTCAGCAGGACCTTTCACTGAGCCCTTCATCCTTCGGTGAGACACCATCGGGTTGGTAGGACATTACACCGATATCAATCCCTCTGTTGGCGAGACCTTGATCATTCACCCAGACCTCATAGATGATGCCTACATTCAGCGAGCTCATTTCATTTTGGGGAGACTCCACTTGGTCATTGAGATGTTACAGCGAGGCCGTTCTTTTCTTTACGATGAAATCTCTTTTCGTTGAGACCTCACAGTGAATGTGAACCCATCTCCCCAATGATGGCCTTGTGAAAAATTATTGGCAAGACTTTCATCTGTTGGTAGAACCTTACTCTGAAGCCACCTTGTTTAGGCGATACCTCACCCCATTTGGTGAGAGGTTATACTGAGGGCCACATCCTTATACCGAAGGCACCATCCTTTCGATGAGACATCACTCGGCCACTGGGACCTCATGCAAAACTTAAATCTTTCCCTGATGTCATCTATTTCGGGGAGACCTCCATACTTCAGCGGGACCTTATGCCGAAGGAAAAAATTTTCGCCGAGAGCTCCATCTGTCGGCTAGAGGTCACACCGAAGGTAAACCATTCTCCCCAACGCTAAACTTGTGAACAAATATCGGCGAGACATCCCAAGCGGAGAGAGATATAAAATTTCACAGTGACCGAGATGTCTTGGCGACTTGAGGATTTCAAATGAATATAACACAATGCTAGTTGGCAAGACATTTAGCTAGTCTTAGCAACTTTCTTCTATGAGGATTTTTATGCCAAATCTGATTGAGGCATGCCATCTAACAAGCTTCCTTGTGACTTAGCATCAGATGTATGATTTAGCCCTTGTTGTGAATGTTCCTCCATTTGGCATCCATGAACACTTGAAAATATAGACCCTGCCTAACTGATCCCGTAGGTGAAAAATGGGTAACAATTATGTCATCAAATTATACTATGAGCATTTTTGTAATTGGTTGTATGGTTGGATAATCCTTAAATACATTCTCTAGTATCAATTTTATCACATGGTATCAAAGTAGTGGTTTTAAATCCCAAAGGACCTAAGAGAGAGACCTTAGAGAGAGAGAGGGAGTGGAAGAGACCTAAGAGAGAGAGAGAGTGAGAGAGGGAAAGGAAGGGGCGAGAGAGAGAGATATGGAGAGTAAGAGATAGAGAGACCGAAGATGAAGATGGAGATTGAGAGATAGAGAGACTTAAGAGGGAGAGATAAATACCTGAGAGGGGAAGGAGGGCTATAGGAAGTGGTAGGGTGGGAGGGGTAGAAGGAGGGAGAGAAAGAGGGAAGGAGAGATTGTTGTATTTGACATTTAGTATAACTTTGTCTTCATTCTTAGATGCATATTAGCCTAAAATAAGGGAGACACAGAGAGGTAGGTAGAGAGAGGTAAGGTTGAAGGAATAGAGGGAGAGGTAGGTAGAGAGAGAAAAATATGCAACACAATTTTTTCCTCATCTCCATTGCTCTTACCTGTTAACACCCCCTACTATTCATTGTCATGATCTTATAACATTTTTTCATATCTTTTACTAGAATCTTTAGATCAAATACTCCTTCATCAACCCTTAGGATAGAAACATCCCTTTCTTGGATAGAGTTTTCAATGTCTAGGTATGTGTAGGATCAGGATGGGCCAAAAAGTGGCAATATGATGGGTATGTGGCTGACAACTTTTTTTTAACCCAAAATTGATGAAACGAAAAGGGTTTTTAAAAGAGATTCTCAACTTTCCACCAATATAAATTATGCTTTACTTTGAGTTTAATAAATAATTATTTTTCATTTTCTATTTGAATAGTGACTAAAGTCCTGATTCATAGGCTAATTGAAAAACATCTATAGCTTTCAAACGGTATCACATTTTTTGAATTTGAAAAATTTGGCACATTCTATGGTGAACGTATATTATAGTATTAAAAAAAAATGAATTTCATGAATTTTTGACCGAGTTAAGGTGGTCAGACATACGAGTTTTTTATATTTTTTAAAATTTGTAATAAAATATTCATAATTAATTATTTACTTGGAAAAAAATTACAAAAAAATATGCATCACATCAGGACATAAGTCCTCTACTTATATCTAAAATATTATAAAATAATATTATCATTTTATTATGGTTAGGGTGGTTAGACAGACACCTACTTCTTATTTTTTCCCTAAAATTTAAGTACTACTCCATTGAAATTTCAATTTTTCACCAAATAGATTTAAAAATAAATAAACCTAGTAGTTTAGAAACTACATCAAATTTGCTACAAATTCTATTCTTAGATATTATTTAAATATTATAGATAACTTATTCAAATGTTTATGTCAAGTTACCTAACTCTGACTTTTCTGGTTTTTTTTCAACTTAAGGGCCTATTTTTTCCATGTTGATCCTACACATACCCATCTTGAACACTTTTATGTAGCTTTGTAGCCACTTTTTTCTCAGATTTGAGAGTTTCTTTACAATTAGAGAATGTATATTTTTCTTTTAACAAGTTCTTTGCAATACTTGTCTACCTTTTTAGACAATCCTTTCATGTGTCCACCCAACTAATTCTATTTTTTTTGTACTTAGATTTGATTTTTTTTTTCCTTTCCATCTATTTCCAATTTTATTAGTTTCATGGAATTATTAAGTTCAAGAATATTTGAGTTTTTTTCATCAAATCCACTTATAGCATCATCTCACATTATTTACTTGCATAAATTCATATGCAATACAAAACCTCTTGACTTTATCCACTTCTACATTTCCATTTCCCCATTGCACATGCTACACATGCACATTCTTCAACTTATCAAGAGTGGGAAGAATAAATTTGGGTATGTGCAGGATCATGATGGGCCAAAAAGTGGCAATATGATGGGTATTTGTAGGGTATGTGGCTGATGACTTTTTTTACCCAAAATTGATGAAACAAAAAGGGTATTTAGAGGAGATTATCAACATTCCACCAATATAAATTATGCTTTAATTTGAATTTAATAAATAATTATTATTCATTTTCTATTAGATTTATGACTAAAATCCTGATCAATAGGCTGATTGAAAAACATCTCTAATTTTCAAACGGTATCACATTTTTTGAATTCAAAACATGTCACATTCTATGCTTCACATACTATAGGATTAAAAAAGGAAAAATTAAATTTCATGAAGTTTTGACCATGTTAAGGTGGTCAGACATACGAGTTTTTATATTTTTTAAAAGTTGTAATAAAAAATTCATAATTAATTATTTACTTGGAAAAATTACAAAAAAATATGCATCACATCCGCATATGATCCCTTCTACTTTATATATATTCATAAAATCTTATAAAAAAATATTATCATTTTATTATGGTTAGGGTGGTCAGATAGACACCTACTTATTTTTTCCTGAAATTTAAGTACTATTGCATTGAAAGTTCAAAATTTCACCAAATAGATTTTATTTATTTTTAAATAAACCTATTAGTTTAGAAACTACATTAAATTTTCTATAGATTCTATTCTTACATATTTTTAAAATAATATAGAACACTTATTCAAATTTTTACGTCAAGTTGCCTAACACTAATTTTTCTGAATTTTTTACCACTTTAGGGCCTGTTTTTTCCATGATGATCTTGCACATACCCCTTTAGTCACTACACTATCTATATCATTCACTTTGGTCTACATCTTCATATTCCTTTTCCATTTCAACTTCTCAAGAGAAGGAAGAATCTATTAAATCAATATATTATGTTTTATCATTCTTCCAAACAATTTGTCACCATCCCCCTCCATTTTACTAGCTCAAAAACATTATCCCTATCCCTCTTTGAATCTATAAATCCAATTTAAGGAGACCCACTATCCTGAGCATTAATTTTGTCCTCGACTCGACCCCTTTATCTTTATCTTCCTTTACAGACTTTGACGCCCGAGACCTTCCTTTCCTTCCTGACTTTATTCAGAATCAATTCTTTGATGGATCCGATCCGATCTCACTTTTATCAGATCCCTTTTCTCGACGATTTACTTCTCCATTTTATCTTTATTTATTGATGGTTTCTCGCAGGATCTCCTTACTAGATCTTTATCAATACCATCATTATTTTAAAAAACTCTAGTTGATATATCACTTTCTTCTTTAATAATTCATAGCTTGTATAAGGCATTTGAATATTTCAAACTCTCATCGACATGCCTTATAAACACATTTGAGGAAAATTATGAATGATTAATTACAATGATTGCATCAATTACATGGTAAAAAGGAGCCTTCTTCAATTTTTTAATTAATCATTTATAGTTTCATCAGTTCATTATTCAATTTATTCAATTAATCATTTATAATGCAAATATTGACAAAATTGATAAAAAAAATGTATTAACTAAAAATCCATATAGGCATACATCATTATATTTCCATAAAAGTATAACATATATACAAGAAAGTCATAAAAGTTTAGGATTGTAGATAAAAAATTATATAGCCATGCATGTCATTATATGTTCTTTACAAGACTTATCTACCTTTCTAGATAAGGGTTTATTTTTCCTTTTCCTTAAATCATATATTTCTAATTGTATTTGTTCCATGGAATTATTATGTTCAAGAATATTTGACTCTACCACTCCATATCTTCCTTCTTCCCTCTTTCTCTCCCTCCCTCTATCCCTCCCACCCTACCACTTCCTCTCTCCCTACATCCTTGCCTCCTTCCCCCTCTCTCACTACATACCTCTCCCACCATATCTCTATGTACCTCTATCCCTCCCACCTTACCACTCCCTATATCCCTCCTTCCCCCTCTCCCTCCCTTATGAAGGGACAAGAATATTCAGTGTTAGGAAAAGAGAGTGATATCTAGAATTTTCAATCATGGCCTTTGTATAGAGAGAAGGGAGAAGTCCATGAACTTACATTATATTGAATAAATGAGGAAATGTTTGGGATTTGTGTGTCCTTTCTATTATCTTTTGATTGTAAGTTTTTTGGTGTTAATTTATAATTATATTTCAACATTTCTTTAGGATATTTGGGTGCACCTATATTTGAAAAGGAATGTTTGTTCTAGAAGGTTGTATGGTATTCATAGGCCTAATATACAATCACTTTTATGTATATTCACATACTTGGAAAAATCTATTGCCCATCTTATTGTGAAATAAATTGTGGGTAAAAAACTTGTGATATTTGTATCATTTGTGTCTATTACCTTTGGTTTTATTATTGTGTTTTTCCAACCTGTGATTATTTTGTGCACTTATTTTTCCATCATATGAGCAAATTGAAACATAATGTTTACTCTAATTAACAGTTGTGGTAAATTTTGAAGGTTCCTTTCATTATATTTGTACTCTCTAAATAATAAAAGGTTTTCATTACAAAAATTGCATGTTGGAAAACAATGGGTGTTATAAAACCTATAACCCACTCTATCCCCTATCAATTATTTACTTATGAAAGATGCTCACATTATTGGAGTGTTGGAAAACACACTGTCCCTTTCTAGATATTTCCTTATGAAAAGTTTTTGATTTGTACACACCAACAATGTAATGAATTCCACCTTAAAATTTTAGAACAACTATTTGGTACAGTAAAACTGGAATTTCACTTTCTTCATTTCATTGAAAGAAAAAAATGCTCACATTATTTGCAGTTTTGGAAAACATACTATCCCTTGTCAATTATTTCCTTATGAATTTGAAGTGTTGGAAAACACATTGTCCCTTTTCAGTTATTTAATGAATTCCACCTTCAAATTTAAAAAAAACTCTTTGGTTATAGTAAAAATGACATTTCCAACTGTCCATTGATAGGGAACAATGTGTTTTTCACTTTCTTGATAAGATTGGAACAAAAAAAATGCTCACATTTTTTGCAATGCTGGAAAACACACCATCCCTTGTCAATTATTTCCTTATGAATTTTCAATGTTGGAAAACATACTATCCCTTGTCAGTTATGTAATGAAGTCTACCGTCAAATTTTAGAACATTGGAAATAACTAACAGGGGATAGTGTGTTTTCCAACAAGCGATAGTGTGTTTTCCAACATGGAACAAAAAAATGTTCACATTATTTGTAGTGTTGGAAAACATACTGTCCCTTGTCAATTATTTCCTTATGAATTTGCAGTGTTGGAAAACACATTGTCCCCTACTTAGGAAAAATACTCACATTGTTTGCAGTGTTGGAAACACACTATCCTCTATGTAGAAAAAGTGCATAGGGGACATCATTAGGATGTAAGATGTATAGAAATAACTAGCAAGGGACAGTTTGTTTTCAAACATTGGAAATAACTAGTAGGGGACAATGTGTTTTCCAACAGGGGACAGTGTGTTTTCCAACATTGGAAATATGATTGGAACAAAAAAATGCTCATTGTTTGTAGTGCTGGAAAACAAATTGTCCCCTGTTTCGGAAAAGTGGATAGGGGACATCATTAGAATGTAAGATGTCTAGAAATAACTAACAAGGGACATTGTGTTTTCTAACATTAGAAATAACTAACAGGGGACAATGTGTTTTCCACTTTCCAACATTGGAAATAACTAACAAGGGACAGTGTGTTTTCCAACACTGGAAATAACTAACAAGGGATAGTGTGTTTTCCAACATTTGAAATAACTAACAAGGGATAGTGTTTTTTTAACTTTCTTGATATGATTGGAACAAAAAAATGCTCACATTGCTTGCAGTGTTGGAAAACACACTATCCCTTGTGTAGGAAAAGTGGATAGGGGACATCATTAGAATGTAAGATGTCTAGAAATAACTAACAGGGGACATTGTGTTTTCCAAGAGGGGATAGTGTGTTTTCCAATAGGGGACAATGTGTTTTCCAATAGGGAACAAAAAAGGGTTCACATTATTTCCATTACAGTTAGAAAACACATTGTCCCTTGTCAATTATTTCCTTATGAAACTACAGTGTTGGAAAACACATTGTCCCTTGTCAGTTATGTAATGAATTCCACCTTCAAATTTATAACAACTTTTTTGGTTATAGTAAAAATTACATTTCACTTTCTTGATATGATTGGAACAAAAAAATGCTCACATTGTTTGCAATGTTGGAAAACACATAGTTATCCCTTGTAAGTTATTCCGTTATGAAAAGTTTTTGTTTCATATGCACCAAGAATGTAATGAAGTCCACCTTCAAATTTTAGAAAAAATATTTGGTACAATAAAAATGGCATTTCACTTTCTTCATCTGATTGGAACAAAAAAATTCTCACATTATTTACAATGCTAAAAAACACACTGTCCCCTATCAATTGCTTCCTTATGAAAAGTTATTCTTTTTTCAAACATATGAAGAAATTGAAACACAATTTTTACCTTAAAGCTTGCTATAAATTTTGAAGGTGAATTTATTTGCATTCCTACTGTGTTAATAACAAAAAAAAAAATTACATTCTTATTATTTTGTAAAATTACTGGTTGGAAAACATTGTGTTATAAAACCTGTAACCCACATACTCTTGTAAAACCCTCTACAAGTAACAACCCAATTGGTTAGAAAAAGAGAACTCATATCACTTACAACCCACTATGTTTTTCCAATCTCACTTATTTAGTGTATTTATTTTTCCATCATATGAGGAAATTAAAACATATTTTTTAAGTAAAAAATGTAAATTTTGAACTCTCTCTACCTACCTCTCCCTTTATTCCTTCAGCCTTACCTCTCTCTAGACATACCTCTCCATATCTCCCTCATTTCCTCTTTCTACTTTATCCCTCCCATGCTACCTCGTTAGACCTCTCCCTACCCCCATACCTCTATACTTCTCTCTGTCTCTCATCCTGTCCCTTCCTTTGTCCCTTCCTTTATCCTTCCTTCCCTCCACCCTCCTTCCTCTCTCCACCACCTCCTCTCCACCTCTTTCCACCACCCTCCTCATATATATATATATATATATATATATATATATATATATATATATATATATATATATATGTGTAATATGTAATAATAATAATAATAATTCTGGTATCCACTTCTTATCCATTTGGACCATCATTTATGTATCTTTTGCCGTTGGCCTCCTCCACCCCCTCCATTCCATTCCTTTCCATTTATTCATTCCATTCCATTAATTCACTAAGTTTCAAATCTTTGATTTCCATTTCCATTCCACCCTTCATCATCTCTCACTTTCTTTTCTTACATAAATTCATAGGTAATACAAAACCTGTTGACTTTACCCACTTTATATTGACATTTTCCCATTGCACATACTACACACACACCTTCCTCAACTTCTCAAGAGAAAGAAGAATCTTTTTAGTCAATACACTATCTATCTCATTCACTTTGGTCTACTTCTTCATATTCCTTTTTCATTTCATACATTCTAGTACCTATTGCTCTAGTTCTACATTGCCATTTTCCAATTGCACATACTATACACACACCTTCCTCAACTTCCCAAGAGTGGGAAGAATCTCTTCAATCACTACATTACCTATTTCATTCAACTTATTCATTATAAGGTCTTTTAATACCATATTTATGTCTCTCTTTAGGTTAATCCATCATCATTATTGTATTAATCCATTAAGTGAAACCTTAAACTCTAAACCATAAACCTAGCATCCATCATCATTGCATTAATCCATTAGGTTCATTTTAAGCTAATATAAATTTATCAATCTAAGCATTTTCATCCATCATAGTCCTTTCATTATCCATGCATCTTTCCATCCTAATCATTAAATATATCCCATCCCATTGAGCTTCAAACTCCCCATGCTTATATTCCTATCAACCATCCATCACTCTATCCTACAATCTCGTCCTCTCATTCCATAACCCCTTGTCATTTGTACCTAGTTATAGGCTACTCCAAGGAATATAATTCCAACTATCTTATTATTCCATCACTCCTTCCAATCCAAAATTGTAATAAAATCTTAATCCATGCAATCCAATTATGCAATCTACAAGAAATCATCCAATAACATATTACATAAAGGCTCTATTTGATATCCAGTCTCTTAGATGCTTGATTGAATACTATGAATGGAATGTGGATTTCTCTTTCAACCAACATAGTCTTGGTATAGTTGGATGATTTTTAATAGAAAAATGGTAGTACACACCTACTATAAAATGTGTGAATGATAATGAAGTGTAAAGGGTTCTATTTGCAAACTCTTGTTGTGAGGAATGATGCAATTCAAGGATCAAAGGATCATAATATACGAGAGATATCATGAAAGAGGAAATGACTAAATGTCAAGAGGAGGTTTATTCGAAAGCGTGGCTAATGATATAGATTCAAAAAAGAAAGGGGAGATCTTTGTAGGATTTCCAAAAGAGGAAATATTTAACTTTTTGATTGGGAGGTGGGAGATTTAAAATTTGGATTAACTACAAAGAGGAAAATTGCCTCATGGATGGCCAAACCATAAAGCAACATTTGTCTCAAGTGGATTTAGGAGGGATCAGGTGGAGAATAGTTGGAAGATTGTGCATAATTGCACATGTAAATAGAAATGACACATCTAACATGATGGAACATTTGAGAATTGGAGGAATATTAAATTATGAAAAATGTTAATGAAGGATTAAGGTGGATTAATTAATTAATTGGGTTTAGAAAAAGTGTTGAGTGGGGACTCATATGCAATCATTTTCATGCACATCTTTCTGATATTAGAGCCAACCTTGTGTAACATGACCTAGTCACCATGATGCAAATTGCTCAACATGCATACCAAAAAGAGCAAGTTTGTCAATTCTAGTGGCATAGGGCTTAAGGGCATAAATATGTCTCTAACCTTGGGTCTTGAGGGGTAGATTAGGGTGCAATAAATAAGAGTAGAATTGGGAAAAAATGTAAGAAACATTCTATGAAACCATTGCTTGCACATCTAGATTAGTGCTTGTGTGACTAAGATTAGTGCTACCATAATGAATAGTCACTTGTGGAGTGAAATTATTCTTGCAAAGAGGAAGCTCACTTATGTTGGGGAAAAACATGCTTGTGCAAAGTAGCACTAATTGTTATTGTGTAACAAAGGAGCTTGCATGTGTGGAGTAAAACTTATATATAGTAGCACTTTCCCTAGATGATAAGATTTTTGAACTCAAGAATTCCATGGAACAAAAACAATTGGAACTAGATGATAAGGAAAAGGTAAAATCAAATCTAAGTATAGAAAAAGAGAATCAATTGGGTGGAGACATGAAAGTCTTTTCTCAAAAGGTAGACAAGTCTTGTAAAATCCTTGTTAAAAAAGAAAATTTTGCATTCTCTAATCATAAAGACACTCTCAAAGCTGTCCAAAAAGAGGCTAGTAAGCTACATAAGAGTATTCAAGACATTGAAAACTCTATCCAAGAAAGGGATGTTGGTGTCCTAAGGGTTGATGAGAGAGCAGTTGATCTAAAACTTCAAGTAAAAGAAAAAGAAGGTAGACGATTGTACTGCTGGAGAACACATTGTCCTAGGTGTCAATTATTTCCTTAAGAAAAGTTTTTGTTTCATATGCACTAAGAATGTAATGAAGTCCACCTTCAAATTCAATTTTTTCATCTGATTCGAACAAAACCAAAAAAAATTCCTCCTGTTCTGCACACATATGATAGTCATATTTCTTCAAGTTTAGATTTCAATGGCAGCACTTGTTCTTCAGACATACATTTGTCTGCTCCATGGCCTTCCCCTGTAAATTATAGTCAGATTGGCCACGATTCCGTGGTTATGAAAACTGTGATTCCAGAACAAGTAAGCATAGGAGGATCAGTAAAGCAGCGGTCGTACAAGCTCGTACATTTCCAAGAGAAACCATTTGTTGATGATGATAATCCTCCGATAGAGCTGATTGAGAAAACTGCGATTCTAGAACAAGTAAGTGTGGGAGGATTGGTAAGTCAGCGATCTTGCATGCTTGTTCATTGCTACAGAAATCATTTGTTGATAAAGATAATTCTCCTACGGAGCTCAGTCCCGTTCTGTTATCTCCACTTGACAAGGGACTTCGCCCGATCAATGGCGCTTCTACCTAGCAGTAGTCCAAGCCAAGCCCTCCTATGCCTGGATTCGTCTTCCTTTCATCAGCGGTAGTGGATTCATTTTTAAACGCAGTGACATAAGAAATCAGTTGCAGAGATACGTAAAATGGATACAACTGAATAACAGAGGTACTGGTATCTCTGCAACTGATTAATCTCCCTGCGTTTAAAAACTCCTGCTCTGCTGGCATTTAAAAACTCCCGCTCTGTTTTAAAAAACTTTCATCCGTCCTTCCGTTATCTCTCCCGTTACTTCCGTCATCCCTTCCGCTTACGTTTTGGTGGGCCCTCCCAATGCATGTCATGCATGTGATATGATGTTTTATGCTTGTTTTTATGCGTTTTTGTATGTACATAGGTGCGTTTTGTCTAGGAGTTAGCTGGTTCCTTTCATTTCAACTTCCCACACAGTATAACTAAGCTTGCACCCCAATGAGGTGCAATGGTTACGCCGATAGTAGGATATAACCTAGCAATATATTGAAGGGCATGGAAAAAAATAATCCCAAGCTTTATCCTAGAACCCTAACCCAAACATTTATTATATAAACCTAATTGAGCCCTAACTTTCTTTTTAAATCAATTACTCACATAAAAGTGCAATAGATGCCTCAAGAAGGATATCTCTCGACGTTTTTATATATATATTATTATTAATATATATATGCTAGTAGCAATCTCAGTGACATGGAAGACAAAATTATTAAGGTTAGGGTTAGGGTTAGGGTGAGCGTTAGGGTCACGATTATGGTTAGGGTGAGGATTAGGGTTGGGATAGCATTAGTAGTATGATTAGGGTTAGGGTTAGGATTAGAGATAAATTAGGCTTAGGGTTGGGTTATAGTTAATAGTAAGATTAGTTTTAAGGTTAGGGTTAGGGTTAGGTTTAGAATTAAACCCTAACCCCAACCTTTATTAAACCCCAACTCTAACCTAACTTTAACCCTTATTATAATTGAATAATTATCCTAACCCCAGTTAAATCATAACTCTAATTGAATTTAAACCCTAACCATAACACCAATTAAATCCTAATTAAATCTTAACTCTTATCTTAATTGCAATTGTAACCCTAATCTTAGTTGTGTAATACCCCTCATACTGTTTAGACTTATTATTTTCTGTGCTTTGCTTGGATACTGTGATGATACTGTTATTGTTTGATTTGGCTTGCTAGACGTTAGATGATGATGTTATTTCATTATGGACATGATTATTTCTTATGACACTATGGTTGGTTATATTAGTTGATTTTCAGAATTATGATATGATGCAGTGATTTAAGTTAATATGTTATGAGATGTTTGTTAGTTAGAAATGTTAATTGATTGGTTATATTATGATTGATAGAATAGGTGTGATGAAGGACAATATGGCATCACTCATTCGCGAGTGCCCTGTT
>VDFB02141802.1:0-42082 GCA_007258455.2 Sequoia sempervirens
AAGTGGACTTTGCATCACAACTACTAATCGAATTGTCATAGTCACAAAGGGTCGCATAAATGCATGAAAGAGGGAAATTTCATCATGGTCAGATTATCTTGGATTTGACTTTGCACGTTTGATGTAACAAAGGTGGCAGAAAACCCCAAACTATCTCAAACTGATCAGACACAAACAACAAACCAACCCTTAAATCACAAAACATTCACACTAAGGCTTGTAACCTTCAAAGACCAACAAATGAATATATATTTTGGAGAAGACCATATAGAGGCCAACAAAACACCATTTAAGACCTATCACAAATCCCAACACACTATCCCAAAAGATCACAAGAGGTTTCTTTGACACAACCTTGAGAATCAACAAACTACCCTTGTTTTAGGCTACTAAATTAGCCCTCTTTTACAAAGGAGGTCCCTCCTAAACACTTGGTTCTGACCCAAAATCAATTGAAAGAGTTAAATTTTGTTACAAAACACCAAAATCCACAATCAATAGTCCATGCCATGACTGCTATGATGTTGTATTGCAAAACCCTCAATTTACATGCACAAACACTAGGGTTTTCTAAAACTTCAGTTTCTCAGCCTTATCTGACACAACCAATGCCTCAAATAGATTCAATTAAGTTTGTACAAACTCTCCAAACCCTCACATGATCAGTTCCCACAATATTTCATCAAAAATCTACCATAACACCACTTTTTCACATAGAAAAATACTTTCACTAGTCCTAGGGCATCATCCCAAACCACACAAATTGTTCTCTGCCTACAAACCCATGGAAACATCTAAATTACAATGCTTAGGACCCATTCCACAATAAACAGTAAGTATAGAAAGTGGAATGGGTCATATCACCATTTTAGAAGGAAATCAAACCTAAATAGAAAGATTACAGGCTGCTTAAGAAAATTTAAGAAATCTCCCACAATCTGATTGTTAGAATCTCAAATTTGAAACATTTGAAAGCTATTACATGCCCCTACATTACACTATGAGATTTAGTTCATTTAAAACCTATATGGGTCCATATAATATGTGAAAATTTTAGAAAAATGCAAAAGAAATGTTGTATTCTTATTGGAAATCTTCAATATATTTTTCAACAACTCATGTTCGAGCCTTTTGAGGCCTTTAAATACATTTTCAATTCAAAAACCAACTACCCAATGTTCATAACTGCTTTTTAAACTTCTATGTCCCTTCATATTCCTAAATGTCGCAATTTTGACAATTTTTGACTTGACAATATTACATCTTTTTGTGCAACTTTTACTAACTTGACACCTACAACTCAAAACCACCAAAGTACATATCAAATGGTCTTGTTAGACCTTAATTAGCATAAATAGACTCAAAACACCCATACCTACCCTTGAATCACCTACTGACCAACATATCAAATGATCAAATTTGGAAACAAGACTTAGGTGCTCCTACACCATACACCCCCATAGAAAAAGAACTCATTTCACATGAGTTGGGACTTATTTCATGCTTCTTCTCTGCTCTACACATTCTCTAACCTACAAACTCCTTCCTCTAATGCATACACAATGACCTTATAACCTGCCCTGCACTTTTGACATTGTTTGCATACGAATTTGTCTTCATTTATGCTTTCAGACCTAATGATGGTCTATTATCTGCTCCTTGACCAAAACCAGACATTGTTCCTTCATTCAGACCTGTAAAAAAACATTTGTTAGTAATTATTTGAATTTTATTCCCTT
This sequence comes from Sequoia sempervirens, assembly GCA_007258455.2. Taxonomy (NCBI): domain Eukaryota; kingdom Viridiplantae; phylum Streptophyta; class Pinopsida; order Cupressales; family Cupressaceae; genus Sequoia; species Sequoia sempervirens. Next base: position 1,740 of record VDFB02141802.1, read on the forward strand.
TTACCTCATCCTTATGCTTGAAATTGTCCTCAATTCCTTGTCCAGTCTGTCCTCTCTTCATTGTCAACAATCTGTCTCTCTTGTTCACCTTTTGACCCATCATTTTGTCCACTGTACTCACTGTACTATCAAATTTATTATTCATTGTACTTGCAGATGTTTCTAGTTTCACAAAATTATTCTCAACTATAGGACACACAATGATCCCCACCAAAACATTCTCATTTAAATTCACTATCAACTCCTTCTTTATTACTGTATCAACCTTCACATCTGCTATCAGAGCTTTTTTAGTCTTCAAACTGACTACAATACTTACCCTTTTGTCTTCCTTTACATCCCTTACCAATTCTTTCTTTCCACACATCATTACCTTTGCCTTACCTTTCTCATCTTCCACCAAAGGAGTCAAAAAAAACTTACATCCATCCTTCTCTATTGTATATGTATTTTCTCTTCCATCATACAATGCACGCCTGTCATACTGCCAAGTTCTACCTAGGAGTAAATGACAACAATCCATAGGAAAGATATCACAAACTACTTGATCTTTATAACCTCCAATCTAAAATTCAAAAAAAGCTTGTTCATTGACTAAAATAGATTTCCCATCACTCAACCATGACACTTTATATGGCAACTCATGAGGAAATTTTTGCAAATTCAGTTTGTTAACCATCTCACTTGACACCATATTCTTTGTAGAGCCAAAATCAATAAAATTTTTGCATACCTTGTTTTTGCACTTACAAGTGGTCTTAAAGAGGTTCTTTCTCTGCGATGGTTCCATCTCCTTGGCTGCCTTCAATATAGTCTTTCTCATCATCAACATTTCCCCTATTTTAGGAGCAACTCTTAAAGTTGAAAAATGGTTACTCTCACACTCCTCTTCTTGAATGATTTGTGCTCTCCTATCAATCCTCTTTTCACCACTTGATGAACTACCAAAATTTTTAGGACATTTCCATGAAGGATGACCATATTCATTACAATTATAACATCTCCTTGAAAAATCATTAGAATTTCTACCACTACTAAATCTACCTCTACCCCTAAAACCTCCTCTAGCATCAACACCTTGCTCCTTACCTTTATTGGCTGCTTCTTGTTCCTCTAATGACTGCTTTGGTGTAGGGATTGATCCTCTCCCTCTTGTACTAGTTCCTCTTCCTCTAACTGATTTCTCTTGCCTTCTTTTGAGCTTTTCCTCCACCCTGATTGCTAATTGAAAAAATTCATCAATAGTCTTTGGGTTAGCAACAACAAGTTCATCTTGAATATTGAATCTGAGACCACCTAGATATCTAGCCACTTTTTCAACTTCATCTTCATCCCTTCTTGACCTTATACTTAGTTTGTAAAATTCATCTGTATATGCCTTGACATCTAGATCTTTTTGTTTCAAACCTTGCAATCTTTTATACAATTGAACTTCATAATCCTTTGGAAGAAACTTACCTTTTAGTTTTTGTATCATCTTATCCCAAGAAGTTATCCTTGACTTTCCTTGTTTTCTCCTTTCTACTTGCTCATAGTCCCACCATAAAAGAGCATGACCTTTGAGTTTAGTCTTTTCCACCTTCACCATCTATTAATCTGAAATGTCTTCACTTTCAAAGTAATTATGCATAGCAACAATCTAGTCAAGCAATTCCTCTTCATTTAAATTTCCACCATACATAGGAAGATCAACTTTTACCTTCATTGAATCACTTTTCACTGCTTTGAGCATCTTTACAATCCTTTGATCTTCAGGGTCTAGTTCTCCATCAACATCTTCATATTCTTCATCTTTCTTTGTTTCACTCTCTTCATTCTCATCTCTTATTTTCTTTGTATCCAAGGCATCAAGACTTTCCAATACTACATTATGTTTCTCTAGAATCTTAGCATGCTTCTCTTTCAATTCCTACAACTCTCTAGTAGCACCAAAACCCTTCAGAGGCATCTTCGCCAATCTATCTTTTCACCTTCCAATCAGCTTTCTTCAAACCTAAAAAATTCAATCCACAAGAGACCTTGTCCCTGAGCTTTGATACCACCTAATGTAAGAAAGGTGGTGAAAAACCCCAAACTATCTCAAACTGATCAGACACAAACAACAAACCAACCCTTGAATCACAAAACATTCGCACTAAGGCTTGTAACCTTCAAAGACCAAAAAATGAAGATATCTTTTGGAGAAGTCTATACAGAGGACAAAAAAACACCATTTAAGACCTATCACAAATCCCAACACACTATCCCAAAAGATCACAAGAGGTTTCTTTGACACAACCTTGAGAATCAACAAACTACCCCTATTTTAGGCTACTAAATTAGCCCTCTTTTACAAAGGAGGTCCCTCCTAAACAATTGGTTCTCACCCAAACTCAATTGATAGAGTTAAATTGTGTTATAAAACACCAAAATTCATAATCAATAGTCCATGCCATGACCGCTATGATGTTGTATTGCAAAACCCTCAATTTACATGCACAAACACTAGGGTTTTCTAAAACTCCAGTTTCTCAGCCTTATTTGACACAACCAATGCCTCAAATAGATTCAAATAATTTTGTACAGATTCTCCAAACCCTCACAAGATCAGTTCCCACAACATTTCATCAAAACTCTACCATAACACCACTTTTTCACATAGAAAAATACTTTCACCAGCACTAGGGCATCATCCCAAACCACAAAAATTACTCGCTCTACCTACAAACCCATGGAAACATCTAAATTACAATGCTTAGGACCCATTCCATGAGAAACAGTAAGTACAAAAAGTGGAATGGGTCATATCGCCATTTTAGAAGGAAATCAAACCTAAATAGAAAGATTACAGGCTGCTTTAGAAAATTTAAGAAATCTCCCACAAATCTGATTGTTAGACTCAAATTTGAAAAATTTGAAAGCTATTACATGCCCCTATGTTACACTATGAGATTCAATTCATTTAAAACCTGTACGGGTCCGTACAGTAGGTGAAAATTTCAGAATTACACAGAAAAATGCAGACGAAACATTGTATTCTTATTGGAAATCTTCAATATATTTTTCAAAAACTCATGTTTGAGCCTTTTGAGGCATTTAAATAAATTTTCAATTCAAAAACCAACTACCCAATGTTCATAATTTCTTTTTAAACTTCTATGTCCTTTCATATTCCTAAATGTTGCAATTTTGACAATTTTTGACTTGACAACATTACATCTTTTTGTGCAACTTTTACTAACTTGACACCTACAACTCAAAACAACCAAAGTACATATCAAATGGTCTTTTTAGACCTTATTTAGCATAAATAGACTCAAAACACCCCTACCTACCCTTGACTCACCTACTGACCAACATATCAAAGGATGAAATTTGGAAACAAGACTTAGGTGCTCCTGCACCAAAGTTTTCGATAAACATCTTTTGGAGATGTGAATCAAGAACCTTGACATCTATTTGAGCATACTGTGACTGATAGCGTGAGATGAAATCGGTTACCTTTTAATCCACATTTTTTTTGCATCTCATCAAATCAGCCATCATATTTTTGGGAGTCATGTGCACTTGGAAATGACTTATGAATGCATCAAAAAGTTCATGAAATGAATTGTTTGGTAAAGAGGAAAACTATTCCAAGGCAGTATCCTTTAAAGTCCTATGAAACAGTTTAGCCAACAGTTTATCGTCCATGATAAAATCACTACATAAAGTGGTATATGCATTGACATGATTAGTAGGATCACCCTTCCCTCAATACATCTCAAATCTAGGTATCTCAATTCCTTGTGGCATCAGTGTTCTTAAAATTTCCAAAGATAGTGGGCTTCTGTGGACATAATAGGTAGGTGGCACATTTTTATTTTGATTGATGGTGGATATTTTTTGTTGCATGGAGGAGACAGTGTGGAAAAGTTGAGTTATGAGGGGATCAATGTAAGTGGTATGAGGTGGAAGAGAGAGTGGTGATGGGGTGTATGTGGTGGTGGGGCAAGTGAATGGAACACTAATAGGGGTGAAGGTGGTGGAGGATGGAGCATTCAATGCCACAAAGGAACTAGGAGTGCTAGTAGGAATACCAAAGGAAGGAGTCACATTACTAACAGATTGCATAACGGTTGCCATTTGTAGTGTGGTGTAAGTAGGGATGGATGCTATGGTTGAAGGAGGAGAAATTTGAGGTCCTCCTGGGCTAACCACAATGTTTGTAGGTTGAGATGTGCTAGAGGTTGAAGAAGCATATTTTTGATATATCTCAACAATTTGTTTCACAACATCTAGGCCTTCATCACTTTCAAGCATGCGATGGATGTTTTCTATAGTGGGACTAACAGTGGTTGAAATGTTTTCAAGACACAAGTTATGTTGGAGATGTTCTAAGTCCTCATGAATGTTAACTATTGTGTCATGTGGAAGGTGACCGTTGTGTGTATCAACTTGCATGGTATTGGAAGGCAAAGGATTGCAAAAGGTAGTATCTATGCACAATGCACTAAATTATCAATACTAGGAGTAGTAGCTCTAGACAACCCAATATCCATAGCAAAAGTACTATCGCGGGATGCCATGAGTCAGGAACTTCTTCTCACTAGAGTATTATCAATAGGGCGCCAAACACTCATACAAATGCTACAAAAGGTGGGGTGGATGTAAATGTAATAAAAACTAGGAATAATAAAATGTGAATAATAGAAATTCTGGAAACTGTAAGAGAGATGCAGGAATAGAAAATAGAAATGTAGAAAATGAGCTAAAAATGACAAACTACCTGGTGCAAAATGTGTAGGACTAAGTTGTCCAGTGTGGAAAATTAGTCTTGGCAGTGATTTTTTTGATATTTTTCAGAATTTTTAAATGCAATTTTATGATTTTTAAGTATGTAGATGTAAGTACAATATGAAAATGCAAAATTTTGTTGTTTTTCATTAAAATGTAATGCAAAAATGCAAGCTATATGAGCTTTTTCACTAATACAATTTTTAAAACCCTAAGATACAAACAATGCAAAACCTAATGCAATGTTGATGCAAGCTAACCCTAGGCTATGAATGCACTTGAAATCATAAGTAAAATTTTCTAAAGTCAGGTTCACCAAAATATAGCATAGAATTTTGGCAACCGAATGCTTTCCAGCCCTTCTAGGGTTTTTCACCTAAAAGGGGAAAGATGGGCCAAAATATGCAATGTTACACTCAAAATAAATGTAATATGAATGAAGTATGCTTAAATGTAATGATCTAAATGCACTAAACTGAAAAGAAGATGATTTATTAATGCAAAGCCTAAGAAATGCAAGTTGTTTGAAAACATGTTGTGATATGCAAAAATGACTTAAGAATGCAAACAAACATTAACAAAAATAAATAGAAATGGAGAGGTGCACTTGGAAGTGGAAATATGATGTGGAAAGGCTCTGGAATCCTACAAAGTTGATTGGGACACTTGTGCCAATCTGGGTGACTTAGTCCTACTTCAGGGAAATTTTGCTGGAATAGGTTTCTGCCAAAAGGGTATCCAAAAATACAAAAATCACTTTTTATGCCTGGAAGAAGGAGTAATCCACCAAGGATGGTGACTTAATCCACCTGGGAATCTCGGGGAATTTGGAACAAGAATATGTAGCTATTAGTCTACACTTCACTTCTTGACAAGTGTCTAGTTCAGATTCTGCAAAATTTGACTGAAAGTGATCTCCAAGCTTCAATTAGGGCTTTGTTGACTTGAATGACTTGGATGGATTATTGACCACTTTTATCACCTTTCTCTTTGATAAATCTACATACAAATCATGTAAAACACACATGCAAAGAGGGGAAAATGGTTAAGGGTTAGAGTATAGGGGTTTGCCTTGGTCAAACCTCGGTTTGGTAATATAACCCTTGATAATAAAATGAAATAAAGAAGTAATGATGAACAAATAACATGCAATGTCATAAACTCACCAAACCCTTGATGTAGAAGTTTGATGATATGTCAATGGCTGCTCCAAGATGCTTGATAATTGCTTGAATGCTTGAATGTTATGATGAATTGAATGCTTTAATGAGTGAATGAAGACTTGAATGAATGGGGGTTAAAATGAGAGAAAAACCCTTTATTTATACTTTATTTTCCAATATTTCCTAAAAATAACACATCACAGGCCGACCTCAAGGGTGAGAGAATAAAATATCACCAGAAAATTGAAATAATTTTATTTTTGTGCCAAATAGGACTAAGTCACCCCTATTGGCGACTTAGTCCCACTTAAGCAATTTAAGTGGGTGTCGGGGATTAAAGTGCATTAAATGTTGTTTAACAAGAATATTCTCAAAAACACACTTAAGTAGGGCCGAAAAGTACATTAAGGGGTCATATAAATATAAGAAATGGTTGAATTAGTGATGACAAGTCTAGAAAAGCGTGAGAGTTTGTTACAAATCTTTACAACACTTTAAAATAAGACTTGGTAAGTGATAAAAAGGGAATATTTAAGTGAATTATGATGAAAAGAGTCTAGAAAAGTGTGAAAATGTGTTACAACACTTCACAACACCTTTACAAGACATCATAAAGTCTTAATAATTCATAGATTCAAGCCCTAATGTAAATGTGTTGACCACATTACAACATTAAATCAAGGAAAATTAGGCCAAGAATCATAGTTAAACGACCCAAATGACTGTGAAAAATGTCCATTTTTCTGCGTTACAAAAATACATCATTTCCTTCTAAAATCATGAATATACAAACCTCCCTATGAAATATTGATGCATGGATATGTCAAAAATCCTAAGTTGTGCTAGAAAAAAACTTAGTTATTGAGAAAATTGTGTGTAAAATAGCAACATAGGTCTTAGTATCAATTTCATGCATCACCTCCTTAGAGTTTAGGTTTCATTTCAAGTCATTCTCCATCATTTTTCTTAGAAAAAGTAGTAGCATAAGGTTAAATTAGGTGAAGTAACAAGGTAATGTTGCATCTTAATAAGCTTTTTTGTCATTGATGTCAAAAGTATGTCTAAGCTTTTTGCTATGTGGTTGTCATTGATGGAAGAGAGTTGTTGATGTCAAAAGAGCGTTGCAGTCTAGTTGTTTGGTTACCAAAGTCTCTGAGAAATGCTTTGTATTTCTTTGGTGATGATACTTTGCTCCTATGATTTGGAAAGTGGATTTATGATGTGACAAGACATGTTTGATGCAAATTTCAATTCATTTGGGTTCCAAAAAGATGTGTTTGTGAGTGATAGTTTGAAGATAATGTTGTTTCTACAAAGATGCTTTTGGAGGAGTAAAGGTTAGATTTGCATTATTCCATGTTTGTAGATATGGTTTTGGACTAGAAGATTTTTTTAATATTGTGAAGGTGCTATATCCAAAGTTTCATATCATTTGTCCTTCTGTAGAGAAAGTTTGAAGTGATAGTGTTTAAGACTGTGTTGTTTGGTGACTGGTTTCAATGTATGTTGGCTTGTGTCAACTTGTTGCTGAATGAAGTTGTGAAATGGATGTATGAGAGTTTTCCTATGTATCATGTGATATTTTTTATTTCTCCATGAGATGTTTCTGGTTTCTCTAAAATAAGCTATGGTTTGAAATGAAGGTGTTGTTGGGCTATGCTTTTGCCTGGCTGACTAAGGTATGTTGAAGGTGTGCACCACAAGTTCATGTTTGCATGGAGTTCAAGGAGTATTTGAAGGTGTTGTATGGTTCATGTTGACTCATCTAGGAGAAGCGCAAGTAATGTTTAGTCATTCATATGTACTGGCTATGTTGTGATGGCCGACATGCTACAAGTTTCATATTTTCTTGCTTAAGGCTGACCTAATTTGAATGTGCAAAGCATGAAAATGTGTCCATTGAAGACCAATACTATGAAGTGTTTTGGACCAAATTAAGCATGTGTTAGAATCTACAAGGCATGTTCTTCTTCCTATTTTTGTGTGTAATCCATTTGGGTCTTTCCCTCTACACATTTCATGTTGTTGTTTGATATTTGGGTGAATTGTAATTGTAGTATTCTTGTTGTTATTGGTTGACATATATATATTGTAAAGCTAATTGATCTAGGTTGTGTGTCAATTAGAGAAGTCAAATGAGGTTAAGGAATGCATTGTGATAATTGTGTAAACGATTGAAAGAGAAAGAACAAAAGTGGAAGATCCTATCTGGAATCAATTTGATCATATCTTTGTGATAGAAGGGAAGTGAAGAGTGTGCCTAACTTTTTTTTGGAGGTAGTGAGCAAAAGGAAAAAATTCTTGAAGGATGAAATTATTGAGCCTGTAAGCTACAAAGAAGAAATTTGAAGAAGAGAAAAAGAAAAATTACAATCATCAAAAGAGAAGTGACGAAGCATAATTACAATCATAAAAAAGATTGAGCCTAATTTCCAAATTGAGACAGTGGAAGGATTGTCATGCTGTAAGATTTTCTAAGTTTTTTCTTAGTTCAGGAAGTAGTTGCTTCCTTGGCTTGTAGCCCTAAAACAAAGTCTACAGGGAGTTGTAGCTTCCTTGGAAGTGACCCTAAAAACTTTCTAAAAGGAGTAATAGCTTCCTTGGGTTGTAGCCCTAAAATAAAGATGCAAATTGTTATTTCATTTGTGAGGCTAGATTAGGACAATAGCTCCTAGCAACATTTCTCACAATGGTTTTTCCCCTCTAGGGTTTTCCACATACATCTAACTTTTTGTGTGGTGTTGTGCATTGTTTATATATTTCATGTTCTTGCTTATGCAATGGAGTTTGAAGTTCCTTTTTTCTAGAAGTTTTGAGATCTAATTGTTAGTGTAGGTTTTTTATTCCTTATTATAAGGTTTTTCCTACACATTTATTTAGGCCTGCTTAGGTTAATAAAGCATGTTTAATTAGGTGAGAGGATTATGAGGTGTCACCTTCCTACATGTGAGCATCCATTAGCTATCTTGGGAAGATACTTTACTATCTTTAGTACGATAGATGGTTGCTCCTCATTGGTCGGTGTTGCCACCTCCTCCCTCTCTCTAGTCTATATAAGCATGCTACCTAGCTTGTTTATTCATTCGATATTAGAGATAGTTATCTGATGCTATTTTTCCATTTGAGCATTTCACATAAATATCTTGGTATCGTTGTTATGCTGTTTCAATTGTTTTTGCATTTACAGTTTATGTTTCTAACTCTTTCAATTGATTCTGGGTTATAATATGTTTTATGGATTTTAACATGGTATCAAATCAAGTTTTGTAAGGTTAGATTCTTTATAGAGATCTTGTAAAATCCCGTATACTCTTCTCTTGCATTTTTTTTAACGATCTGGAGAATCAGAAAGGATTTATGAAGATCTAGTAATCTTGTTTCTATCAATCGACTTGCATACTTTGTGTTTCAATTAGTATTGCAGGTTGCAGCATGCTTTGCTTGTCTTAGATAGTTGATACATCCTTTGCATGCCATTTTTTTGGTTGCTGGAGCAATTTTTTGTTGCTAAAGGCATCTGATTTACATTGGATCTACATCTTCTATACATAATCAGGAAAAATGCCTTCTGGGTTTTGTTCACCGCATCAAAAAACCATCTAGGTATCTTCTAACTTTTGCATGCAGATTATATATTTTACATAATCAAACTCGGAAAGCTACAACAAACCCCCTCTCCGTTGGCAGTTTCAAATTTGAAGACAGTTTTCAAATGCTTCATTCTTGCTCATACGAACTCCATTTTTCATGAATTTTTTATTGATCTTGGCTATTTTTTTGTGCTCTATGCACTAGTGCAGTATTTTTTTAATTTGGATGTAGAAAATTTTCAGAAATTATAGATTCTCAGTCGTGACACTATGCATTCCTCATTTTGGGAACTTCTAAGAGGCATAACTTTTGCATAAAACCTCAGATCGAGGTGATTCTTTTTTTGAAAGTGATTTTTTTTTCGTGTAGCTTGTAGTGGTGTTTATTTTATTAGGTATTGTTCCTAAGTTGTATTTTCAGCATATGCTCCTTTTGAGCATCTATAATAGCATTGAGATCAAGTCCACTCAGTATTTCTTGCTGGTGGTAATTGTAAACACACTAAATATAAAGTGCCAAATCAAATTTTCTTGGGGGGGGTTCTTTGATTGAGTGAAAAAGGGGGGGTGTCTTGTGTGTTCGTGCAACTTTTCTTTCCTCACAAACAACAACAATCTAATTCTGCATTAAAATGGATCAATCAATAGTACCTATACTCACACCCTACAACTACTATGAGTGGAAGTCCAAGATGACTATACAACTTAAGAAGTTAGGATTATTTCAAGTAACTATGGATATTGAAACTGAACCATCTCTAATTGCAGAAAAGCCTGAATGGTTTAACAAACTTGATGAAGCTTTTGGAACTCTATGTATGTCTGTATCTCCAGATTTACTTTTTCATATTGAGTCTTCTACAACACCAAATGATGTATGGACTACTTTAGAAAAACTCTTTGGTGCACAAGATGAACTTAGAGGTCATTTACTGGAGAATGAGCTGATAGGGTTAAATCCATGTAATTTTGATACTATTCAAGATTTCTTCACAAAACTAAAGGCTTTAAGATTGTAGTTGAAACAGTGTGGGATAGAGAAGAAAGATAGACAATTGATTCTAAGCATTCTTTCTAAACTTGGTCCTAATTCCTCTATGTTTGTTTCTACATTCTATGCCACGAAAAGTGCCTTGGGAACCACATATAAGATGCCTTCTTTAGATGATTTTTCTAATGAACTCACTAAGGAGCAAGACAAATTGGTTCAAATGGGTACAATTAAGCCCTCTAAATGTCATGCCTTGGCTACAAATCAGGGCACTAAAGATCAGAAGGGGGCTACTAAGAAAGAGAAGAAACAAAAGAACCAAGAAGAAAAGAAGCAAGAACAAACACCAGTTGCTTCTAAAGCAATGAATAATGCCTCTTCTTCAAAAGGTGGCAAGCCTAAGAAGGAGAAAATTCAGTGTTCCTATTGCAAGAAACTTGATCATGATGAACATAAGTGCTTGAAGAAACAGATTGATCACCTATCACATCTTCTTGAGAAGAACAATATCCAGGTGCCTGATTCTGTCAAACAAGTCTCATCAGAAGGGTCTTCAAAGAACACAAAAAATAGTAAGGGGAAAGGAAAGGGAAAGGCCTTAGTTGCAATAGCTTCTCAACCAAATTCTTAGGTAATTGATTCAGGTGCTTCTCACCACATGGCCAATACAAAGGAAAGCTTCTCATCCTTGGAGTCATGTTCTATGCCTGATATTCTTATGGGTAATGATACACTAGAAGAATTTCTTGGGAGAGGGTCTCTTGACATTGGTGATGGGACATTCCATGATTTTATTTTTGTTCCTTCTTCATCAACTAATCTCCTATTTATCTACCAGATCACCCATACAGGTTCTGGCAAGAGAGTTGAATTTACACCTAATTCTATGGTTATCAGTGATCTGCACAATGGGTCTACAAGTGCTGTAGGAAAAGTTGATAACCATTCTTGGCTCTATCACTTTTCTCATTTTGTTCTTGATTCTCCTTCACTAGCATTGCTTACTCACTCAAATGAGGTGAGCCGTTTGTGGCATCAATGGTTTGGGCACTTGAACTATCACTACTTGCAGCAGCTCAATCAGCATGACATGGTTATAGGGTTGCCTTCTATTCGATTCTCTGATGGAGTTTGTCAAGGCTACATTCTTGGCAAGCATCCTAAAGAAAAAATTGACAAAGGAAAAGCAGGGAGAGCCACACAACTCTTGGAGTTAGTACACAGTGATTTGGCTGGTCCATTTCAACATCCTTCATTTAGTAGAGCTAGATATGTATTGACCTTCATTGACGATCTTTCCTGATACACCTTTGTATATTTTCTCAAGCAAAATTCTGAAGTCTTTGAGTCTTTTAAGGACTTTAAAGCTTTTGCAGAGAAACAATCTGGGAAGGTTGTCAAGGTTCTGCGCATCGATAATGGCGGGGAATATGTCAACCAGAGGTTTGAGCAGTTTTGTGCCTCAAAGGGTATTAATCTTCAGCACACAGTTCCCTATAGTCCATAGCAAAATGGAGTTGCAGAATGAAAGAATCGGTCATTGAAGGAATGGCCAATTGCATGATCCACTCCAAATCATTGGCACCTCAGTATTGGGCATAGGCCATCAACTATGCATGTTATATCCAAAATCGGGTTCCTCACCAAGCTGTGAAGGGGGTAACTCCTTTTCAAGCTTGGACCGGTCAGAAACCCACAGTCAAGCACTTCTGAGTGTTTGGGTCTCCTGCATGGGCCCACATTCCAGTAGAGAAATGCAAGGAAATGGATCTACAGAGTAGGCCTTGCATATTTGTTGGCTATCCAGTTGGTGTCAAAGGCTACAGGCTACTCCACCCTACCACACATGAGCTCTTCATTGAGAGGAGTGTTTAATTTGAGGAAGATACTTCTTCTACCACTTCTCCATCCTTCATTCTCTGAGAGACACTGCAACTTCATGATGATAGTTCTTCTGAGGATCTTAATCCTCCCGAGGAGTCTTCTTCCTCCACTTTAGATGGTGATGATGAGGGTTCATCTTCCTCCTCTCTTAGTCATCATTCAGAGGATGTTGATTCTCCTCTAGATTCTCCTGCCATTGGGCCTCTTTGGGCTCATCAGAATTTGGAGTCAGTAGGTGATTGGATTGGTGATCCTTTAGATGCAAGAAGAACAAGGTCACAGTTCGAGCAGGCTCCTCATCTCTTCTTTGCTTCAGCTTCTAATCCATAATTCTTCAGGGAAGCTTCTGGTGTCCCCGAGTGGGATGTTGCTATGTAGGAAGAGTTCAATTCCTTGGAAAGGAATCGTACTTGGGATTTAGTCCCACTTCCTAAGGGAAGAAAACTTGTTCGATGCAAGTGGGTCTATCGAACAAAATTTGTTGCAGATGGGTCAGTCGACAAACATAAGGCTCGCTTGGTCACAAAAGGATTCTCCCAAGTTCTTGGGATTGACTACTCTAAGACTTTTGTGCCAGTTGCCAAGATGACTTCAATCCGACTTGTCCTTGCCATTGTTACAGCCCATCGCTGGGAAGTTCATCAGATGGATGTGAAGAGTGCTTTTCTTCATGGTGACCTTCAGGAGGAGATATATATGGAGCAGCCACAGGGGTTCGTCCAGGATCCTTCACTTGTCTGCCAACTTTATAAGTCTCTCTATGGCCTTAAACAGGCCCCACGAGCCTGGTATGTCAAGATGGACTCCTTTCTTCTATCAGTTAGGTTCACTCGGTGCCATTCTGATCCAAACGTCTACATTTTGCAGTAGGATGATACTCTCACTTTCCTTGTTCTCTATGTTGATGACTTACTGATTACAGGGAGTTCCTCATCCACCATCAAGGCAGTAAAAACTGCCCTTCATGATCATTTTCTAATGTCTGACTTGGGTCTTCTTCACTATTTCTTGGGAATTGAGATTACACAGTCTTCGGCTGGTATCTTTCTTTCTCAGCCCAAGTATGCTCTTGATATGCTCTCCATATTTTGCATGGCTGATTGTAAGCCTGCGCTGGCTCCATTTCTATCAGGGGTCAAACTTGAGGCTTCTTGTTCTTCACCTTTGGTAGATGCTACCTAGTATCGCCAATTGGTTGGAAGTATCATATACTTGACTCACACGAGGCCTAATATTTGGGCCTGGTCTCCAGGTTCATGCAGGAGCCACATGAGCTGCATTGGAAAGCAGCTAAGCGGATTCTTCACTATGTACAGGGCACTCATAGTTATGGGATTCATTATGTAGCAGGCGTGGATATTGACTTGGTGGGATATACAATTTCAGATTGGGCAAGCGATTCTTAGGATCGCAAGTCTACTTCAGGGTATTGCTTCTCTCTTGGTTCTGGTCCTATTTCTTGGTCAAGCAAGAAGCAGTCTGCTATTGCTCTTTCATCTATAGAAGTTGAGTATTGAGGAGCAGGTAATGCTACGCCATTTGGCTTCAACACATTCTCACTAAGTTTGGCATTTCCTTTCGAAAGCCTACAATCATCTTTTGTGACAACCAGAGTGCTATTCAGATCTCTCGTAATCCAGTCCATCATCAGCAGACCAAACACATTGAGATTCACATGCACTACATTCAGGAGCTGATTCATGAGCAGGTTCTTGATCTTCGGTATTGTTTGACATCAGATCAGACAGCTGACATCTTCACCAAACCCTTCATTGAGAGCAAGTTCATTCATTTGTGAGCTTTGCTTGGGGTGCGACAAGTGTCCTCCTTTTAGGGGGCTTCTTAGCTCCTTCTTTCTTTCTCTCTCTATTCTAGGGGGTGTCCTCTCTTTTGTGGGAGAGGGCTACTTCTCTTTGGGGGGGGATTTCATTGTACATGGGTACCTCATCAGGCTTGATTTTTCGGGACCCATCTCTGTACCCACCTAAGCTATCCTTAAGGGGGGGTGTTAGTGTAGGTTTTTTATTCCTTATTATAAGGTTTTTCCTACACATTTATTTAGGCCTGCTTAGGTTAAAAAAGCATGTTTAATTAGGTGAGAGGATTATGAGGTGTCACCTTCCTACACGTGAGCATCCATTAGCTATCTTGGGAAGATACTTTACTATCTTTAGTACAATAGATGGTTGCTCCTCATTGGTCAGTGTTTCCACCTCCTCCCTCTCTCTAGTCTATATAAGTATGCTACCTAGCTTGTTTATTCATTCGATATTAGAGATAGTTATCTGATGCTATTTTTCCATTCGAGCATTTCACATCAATATCTTGGTATCGTTGTTATGTTGTTTCAATTGTTTTTGCTTTTAGAGTTTATGTTTCTAACTCTCTCAATTGATTTTGGGTTATAATCTGTTTTATGGATTTTAACACTAATAGAATACTGATTCACCCCCCTCTTAGTATTTCGGTGTATATTCAATGGGTAACCAACCCTCTCTAGAGTTTGACCTTTAACTATCAAAGCCCACACTTTGGAAAGTTTTCCCATGTTTCACTAGATAGTTGAGTTGATACTCAACAAGGGTGCATATCCAAGTGATAACCTATACAAATCTCCTATATTTGGCATCCGACCTAGGTGCTCTTATAGGTCATTTTATAGTGGAAGTGGAGTGTTCTTGGTGGTCACCTAGATACTAGGGTGCTCCTATATTTATCTATTAAATATTTTAAATTTGTAAACTTTGTTGCTTTAATATCTTGATAACAAATATACTTCTAGATAGTCTACAAGTGTCTTTAATCTCTTAATATTCAAATCTAAAGCAAGATGTGGGAGAAAATGGGATTTGGAGGCAACCTCAATTAGTTCCATAGATGACATTTTCAACAACCACAACATTAGCCCTGATAAATATTTGGGAATGTGCTTTGTATGTGGGTTGTTTTTGGTGTGTGCAAGGATTTACAACTACCAAAAACCATAGAATTATGCACATTGAGTTGGTGTTCTGCACTTATTCAAAGATAAGAGAAGACATGAAAATGTCACTAATATTATTGGGAGTTGAATAAGGGAGGATGGATCTATAATAGTGGTTTTTTGAAGGGGGTCTTAGCAAGAACAAATTATTTGGGGTGGAGATTTGGAATAGGAGTCTCTAGGGAGGGTTAGGAACAAGGTATTAGAGCCCTAAAACAAATACACTCTCCCTGCGCTGTTTAACAATTGGTATTAGAGCCCCAGTTCCTTGTTGTAGAACTTAATCACTTAAGGAAGATCTAATGGCACACAAGTTGGCGATCCCTATGTTTGATGGAACTAACTACAAAGATTGGAAGGGAAAAATGAGAGGATATATTATCTCTCTTGGTTTCAAGACTTGGAAGGCTGTTGAGAATAAGTATACACTTTCATCAAATGGTGTTAATAGTGCAGGTGAGATCTTTTCTTATGAAGAAAATGAGAAGGCGAAGTATGCAATTTGTAGTGGTTTATCTAAAAATGAGCAAATTAAGGTCAATTCTTTGGATACTATGTATGAAGTATGGAAGAAGTTGGAAGACATGTATGAAGGGAATGAAAAGGTGAAATTGACAAAGAGACTAGCGTCAAAGTGTAGATTTGTGAACTTGAAAAGTGGAAGATGGTGAAGAAGTTACAAGTTTCTTTTAGAGGGTTGAACAAACTGCAAATGAGGTTAGAAATCAAGGAGGAAAGTTAGCAAATGAAGATATAATAGAGAAGGCCCCGATCACCCTACTAGACTGCTATAGCGATAAGATCTTGGTGATTGAAGAAATGTATGATCCCAAGAAGTACACCTTGGAACACTTGTTCGACACCCTGCAAGCATTTGAATTGAGAAAGTTCCAAAAAGATCATAAGATAGAAGAAAAGATAGAAATGAAATTTAAGGAAATAAAGATTGAGGAGAAACCAGATAGGGATGATGTTGATGATTTGGAAGCTAACTTCACTAGGAAGTTGAAGAAAGGTACTAGAAAGTATAAAGGTATGTTTCCCTTTAAATGCTTTAGCTATGGCAATATTGGTCATTATGCTTCAAGATGTCCAAATAGGGTTGCACATAAAAAGAACAAGAGATATGATGGTGGTTTAGTTATGTTCGATGATGATTCGGGAGCTAATATATGTGGTAAAGATTCAATTAGTTTTGATGGGGTGCATAACACTAATGATGTATATTATGTGAAGGATTTGAGGTATAATCTTCTGAGTGTTGGTCAAATGTGTAGCAATGGTTTTAAACTTGTGTTTCAGAATAATATCTATGAATTAAAAAAAGGATCTGGAAATGGAGATATGATTATTGTTGGAAGAAGAACTTGTGGAAACATCTATCAACTGAAGGGAGTTGATGGTCATAGTCTTGTATATCAGATCAACGAAAGTTGGTTGTGGCACCAGAAAATGGGACATGTGAACTTTGATAACTTGGTCAAGATCAGTTAAAAGAAAATAGTTTGAGGACTACATAGAATCAAAAGACCTGGTAATAGTATCTACAGAAGTTTCCAATTGGGGAAGTAGACAAGATGTAGCTTTAAAGGAAAATAACATTCTACTACCAGAATGCTAGAGTTAGTACATACTAATCTATGTGGTCCAGTACATACTGATCTATGTGGTCTAACTAATACTAGAAGCCTGAATGGTGATAGATATTTCATGTTCCTTATTGATGATTACACTCAAATGACATGGGTTGCCTTTCTCAGAGAAAAGAATCAGGCCCTAGATAGGTTTAGGGCATTCAAAGCAAGAGTGGATAATGAAGTAAATCTGAAAATCAAATGTTTAAGATTGGATAGAGGTGGTTAATTCACTTCTGGTGAATTTAATGCATTCTATGAGAAGCATGGCATAAAAAAACTATTTTTTTCTCTACGAACCCCAATATAGAATTTAGTAGTTGAAAGGAAAAACAAGATAGTACAGGAAGCTACTAGAACTATGATGAAAGAATATAATGTACCAAATGTAAATTGGAGAGAAGCGATACATACTGCTATGTTCTTAATAGAGTTCAAATCAGACACAACAACACAAAGACACCTTTTGAGTTATGGACTGGTAAGCCTCCTACTGTGAAATATTTTAAGGTATTTAGAAGCAGATGCTATATTAAAAGAGATGATGAAAATATTGGAAAGTTTGATGCTAGATGTGATGAAGGAATATTTCTTGGATACTCTACCACTAGCAAGGCATACATATGCTTTAACAAAATATTAAGGAAGATTATTGAAAGTGCTAATGTGAAAGCTGATGAAGACATACGCAGACATATTGAGATAAGTGAAGTTGAACCTGATGATCCTAACTTCAAACATATACTTGAAGAAAATAATGAAGAAGAAGAAGAAGAAAATGAGCTGAAACCTATTGCTAGGACTCCTAAATATGAATAGAAGAATCATCTGGAAGAGAAGATAATTGGAGATAAGAGTGAAGGTGTAAAGACAAGAAGCAAAGTTGCAGCTGAGGTGATTTTTTGTTTACTCTCTAAAATAGAACCGAAATCTATAAAAGAAGAATGTGAAGATGAAAGTTGGATGAGAGCTATGAAAGAGGAATTGCAACAGATAGAAAAGAATCAAACATGGGAAATAGTCCCTAGGCCTATGAACAAAAATTTGATTGGCTCAAAATGGGAGTTCCAAAACAAACTGAATGAAAATGGAGTAGTAAGGAATAAGGAAAGATTGGTATGCAAAGGATATTCACAAGTTGAAGGAATAGATTTTGAGGAAACATTTTCCCCTGTGGCTAGAGTGGAAGCTATCAGAATGTTTTTGGCAATTTCTGCTGACAAGGACTTCAAAGTATATTAGATGGATGTTAAGTCAACCTTTCTGAATGGTGAGTTGGAGGAAGAATTGTACATGGAGCAACCTGAAGGGTTTTAGTTGTCTAATAAGTCTGACATGGTTTGTAAATTGAAGAAAGCATTGTATGGATTGAAGCAAGCTCCTAGAGCTTGGTATGCAAGATTGGACAGATATCTGACAAAGCCAGGATTCAACAAAGGTTTTTTTGATAGAAACCTCTACTTCAAAGTGCAAGGTAATAAGATGTTGATTGTAGTTGTTTATGTTGATGACATCATTTTTGGAGGAAATGAAGGCATGTGTAAAAAGTTTGCTGAAGAAATGTAGAAATAATTTGAGATGTCTATGATTGGTGAATTGAATTTATTCCTTGGTCTACAAGTGAATCAAACTAAAAAAGGGATATTCATTTGACAATATAAGTATGTAAAAGAGTTGTTGAAATTTTTTGGGACGAAGGATTCTTAAACGGTTTGTACTCCTATGGTAATCAGATGTAAACTAAGCAAGGATGATGAATCTGCTAAGACTGATAAGAGCAAATATAGATCTATGATTGGTGAACTATTGTACCTTACTGCCACCAGACCAGATATTATGCATGTAGTATGTTTAGTTGCTAGATTTCAAGAAGATCCTAGAGAATCACATCTTATGGCCGTACAAAAGGATATTGAGATATCTAAAAGGCACACCAGAGTATGGACTATGGTACCCTAAGAGTAATGATTTCACCTTGAGTTCTTATACAAATGTTGATTGGGTTGGATGTGTAGATGACTAGAAGAGTACCAGTGGTGGTGCTTTCTTTCTTGGCGAAATACTAGTTTCATGGCTGAGTAAAAAGTAAGACTCAGTTTCTTTATCCACTGTAGAGGCTGGATATATTGTTGCAACATCCTGTTGTACACAAGTTTTGTGGATGAAGCAAACTTTGAAGGAAATTGGAGTAGTATATTATTAGCCTATTGCTATTTTCTGTGATAATAAAAATGCAATAAACATTTCAAAGGACCCAATTATGCATTCAAGAATGAAGCACATATCTATCAAGTATCATTTTCTGAGAGAGAAAGTGTTGGAGAATGAGGTCAGACTGGAATATGTGACAACAAAGGAACAAATTGTAGAAGGCCCTTCTGAAGGATACTTTCGAGCATCTTAGGGAGAGTTTAGGGATCATTGGCCCTCCTAACTAGGTGCACATGAAGGTGCATCAGTCCAATGAATTCACAAATTATTCATTTACTTGGACTGATTGATGGGTCTACTCCGCAGGGGGAGTAGAAAAGGTTTTTCATTGTTACAGTATGAGTGTACTCCTAAGGGGGAGTATTTAGAGCAGTTGTTCTTTTCCATTGATGTCAAAAGGGGAGAAAAGGTTACGTGTTGCCATCAATGACAAAGGGGGAGATTGTTGCAAGTATGACCTTGTCTAGTGGTGTTGTCATTAATGTTGTCATTGATGTCAACACTGTTTAGTATGTTGCAGATTATACATGTATGGATGAGATGCTGGTGAGATGCTATGAGTACATGGAGCTACCTTTATGGTGTTGTAGATATTTTGGTGTTATGAGTTTCCAAGTGCTTTTGACAAAATTAATGAAGAAAAGAAATCAGAGTGTTGGAAGTGTTCAAATTGTGCTCCGCATTTCTCTTGTGGTGATCCTATGACTGTGCAGTTGTGAAGATTTCATTATAGTGATATGATGATAATATATTCTAAGTTTCAGTTTCTAGTGAAATGGTACATGAAAGTTGTATTCACTGGTATGTGTGTTCTATGGGTAGTGTCAACATTTTGTGGACTGGGAGGAATATGTTTGCTCCATAGTCCTCCACTGTTTCATTTCAGATTGTGCATATCTAGTAGATGTCTTGTGAAGGTATTTCCTATGCTCTGGCGAAGAGGTTTGGTGTTTGGTAATTAGAAAAGCATGTTTTGGTATTTTTGTGTGTGTCTGCACAGATTGGATAGACTAGTGAAAGTTGTTTTCATTGGTATGTGTGTTCTACGGGCAGTGTTAGTATTCTATGGACTGGGAGGAATATGTTTGCTCTGCAGTCCTCCACTGTTTCATTTCAGATCATGTGGAACTGGTAGATGTCTTGTGAAGGTCTTTCCTATGCATAGACCAGATAGACTGGTGAAAGAAATTCAGTGATTGAAGTCTGTTGTTTTTGTTGCGGATGCATCTAGAAGACCCTGAGATGTATTCTCATGCATAATGAAGTGTGTTGTGGTGTCTGTGTGTCATCTTCTTGTTGGGAAGTGTGTACATCATTGATAATTTTTGTTTTCATTAGGTTTGGTTGACCTAGTGTTTACACTTCATTTGAAGAATAAAATTTAATTGAGGAAGCGTGTAGAAGATTCAATTTTTTTTTTTGGTCCACTCTTATTCCTTTCCACCACAAGAATTTAGAGTTGCTGAACTAATTTGAATTTATGAAATGATGTATTGTGGTCGACCTTGGTAAATGTTTCTAAGGTTGAGAATGGTATAAAAACAAGGTGAGTTGTGAAGAATTGTATGACAGTGTGATGCAAAGTGACGAAAGTGTGCCACAAATTATAAGAGTAGAAGTGTGTGTGAGTGAGTTGTGATAGCAGTTTTTTAGTGTGCTGAAGGTAGTGAATTGAAGCTTTATGTAATCTTGTGAATGTGCTTTAATTGATGTGGTGGATATTTTGTTCTCTTTTGTATTTGTAGGCAGTGAGCCTCCCTATTGGACAGTGAGTCCTTTGTAGGCAGTGAGCCTTTGTACTTGGAAAGTGAGTCTTCTTTTGGGTAGGGAGCCTTTGTATTCAATTTATAATCTTTATACTGTGAGTTAACCATCACCATAGTTTTTCCCTTATTGGGTTTTCCACATAAAATTATAGTGTTCATGGTGTTGATTTAATTTATGTTATTTGTGTTTCATGCTCATATTTAATAACAGAATAGTGTGGTTAAAGATTTGATTAGTGATAAAGGTTTATGTTTGAATTTGTGTGACAACTGATTCACCCCCCCTCTTAGTTGTCCTACGCCTATTTAACAATTGGTATCAGAGCCCTAGTTCCTTACTGTAGAGCTTAACCACTTAAGGAAGATCTGATGGCGCACAATTTGGTGATCCCTATGTTTGATGGAACTGACTACAAAGATTGGAAGGGACAGATGAGAGGATATATTATCTCTCTTGGTTTCAAGACTTGGAAGGTTGTTGATAATAAGTATGCACTTCTATTTGGTGGTGTTAATACTGCAGATGAGATCTTTACTTATGAAGAAAATGAGAAGGCGAAGTATGTGATTTGCAGTGGTTTATCTAAAAATGAGTGAATTAAGGTTAATTCTTTGGATATTGCATATGAAGTCTGGAAGAAGTTGGAAGACATGTATGAAGGGAATGAAAAGGTGAAATTGACAAAGAGACTAGTGACAAAAGGCAGATTTGTGAACCTAAAAATGGAAGATGGTGAAGAATTTACAAGTTTCTTTCAGAGGGTTGAACATACTGCAAATGAGGTTAGAAATCAAGGAGGAAAGCTAGCAGATGAAGACATAATAGAGAAGATCCTATGTAAAAAAATGAGGGTCAAAAGGGAGGTCATAAGTGACCATGTTTCTCTTGAAACATAGTGAAACTTTAACTTTAACAAATGATTTGAGATGCCTATGCTCAAATTTTAAAGATACTTTAAGAAAATGAATTATAGAATTTTGATTCTAGTTGGAATTTGAAATAAAAAAGAATAAAATTGAACTTGATGAATTAATTGAAGGGGTTGGTAGTGAGGGAGGCTAGGGGAAAGGCATGAATATATCGACAATCCTCAACCCAAAAGGCCCAAGTGGCTTCAAAACCTAATTTAAGAAGCTAACATAGAGAATCCTTCTTCATCTAAAATTTCTAGGAGTCAATGTAAATATTATGCCATAATGAACTATGATAGTGAACACAATATTTTAAAGGAGCTAATAGAGATAAAAGGTGGATGGTTGCAATGTAATTAGAGTATGAAACTCTCATTAAAAACAATACTTGGAATCATATGCATCCACCATCAAAAGAAATGTTATTGATTATTATCCACTATATATCTAATAGATAAATCAACAAATATAAGGCAATGTTAATTGCTTAAACTTTACCCAATGATATTTTGATATGAAGAAACCCCTACGATAGTGGAAAAAATAAGCACCATAAATATTTTTTATAGCCTAAGCAACCTAAAATGAATTAAGAGATTTACCAAATGGATGTGAAAATGTATTTCTAAATGGATCTCCAAAATGAAATCTACATGTCTCAACCCAAATATTTTGAACAAACAAACAAGAAAACATGTATGTAAACTAAAAATATTTGTATGATCTTAAAAAATATTCTAGAGCTTGGTATGCAAAGATCACAGCTTTTCAATCTCTTGAGTTCTCTATATGATATTCTAATAAGGATTTATTTATTGAAATAGAAAATAGTTAGTTAATTGAATCAGATTGATCTAATTCTTCATTGTCATTTCTTGGGAATGATTGTATTCTTGTATTGATATTCTATTATTGTGTTTCAAACAAGGTATGCACATGTTTTACTTCAAAAAATTAATATGATGGATTATAAACCAACTATTATACCTATTGAGGTAGGAATTAAACTATACACTAAACTAAATGTGAAAATACCAATCATATATTTTATAAATAATTAGTAAGAAGCTTTTATATTCTTAACTATATCTAAACTAGATATATCTACGCAATAGGTATTACATCTATATTTATGCAAGACAATTACATATGTAATTAGAGAATTGTAAAAAGAATATGAAGTCATATCAAAGATACACTTAATTATGATTTTATTAATCTTACACTCGGAATATTAATTTATTTTGTTATTGTAATGCTAACTGTGCTAGTGATTTTATTGATAGGAAGCCCGCCTCAAGTTGTCTTCAAATATATTACAAGTTATATCACATGAAATTATAAAATTTAACTATTTTGATTCTTTCATCCATGGGCGTTGACAATAAAATCACAACAAAAGTAGTAAATGTCAATGTGGCCAAAGAGATTATTGGATGAGCTTCATATGGTATTAATGAGAGTACCACTTTATTTTGTGATAGCTAAAGTTTTATTGCTCTTGCCAAGAATATAGTTTTGCATCAAAGACCAAAGAACATTGAAGCACATGAACCTCATTCAAGAAATAGGTTCTTAATTTGGTGAAATTACTCTCTATTTCTACCAAAGCAATTCATATCAAGTGGAAAAAGTTGCAAAGACAATTGTTGCACCAAAAGATCAAATTTTTAATGCCCGATACAATCGCCATAGTTGATGAATCGACAAGAGGCGGTTAAGCCACATCACAAACCTAAGCATTGTGTTGCACAACACAAGGAGACCAAGGGTGCACACCTTGCAACAATTCCCCACCAGTGCAAGCAAGGGGTTTGAACCAATGACCCAGGCTCTAATACCAATTGTTGGATGCACAAGACAACTGAGAAGGGGAGTGAATCAGTTGTATCAAATTAAAACATCAAAACCCTCAACAGTAATCAGATCTACAAGCATTCATTAAATCCTTGTTCTATTATAGTGATTAATCATGAAATGTAGATAACATAAATTGAAACAACATCATACACAAGAGAATACTAGATTTACTTGGAAACCCCAATGAGAGAAAAAGCACATTGAGGATTAGCTCACAATATAAGTAATTGCAAAATTGGTACAAGGGCTCACTACTAGAATAGGAAACACTATCCAATAGGGCTCACAACCAAAGCTCGCTGCTAGAATATGAAAATAAGATAGAAGGGAAATGTTACACAAAGAACACTATCTCAATGCAACAAGAAATCTACCACAATTGCTCCAACACTTTTGCAGCCTTGTTTGAAAGATTGTAGATGCCTTTGGCTCACTACCTTTATAATTCCAACACTTTGAAGTTCACACTGCCCTACTCAAATTCACTACCTTTATTGTAGATCCCTTACATATCTCACACATCTATCTTGAGATCTTCCAACAACACCATTCTCATTTATACCATCCTCAACCTTGAAAATATTCTTCAAGGTTGGCAACACATTCTATACATTTACAATTTCAAATTACGTCAACAATCAAACATTCTTGCAGTATATAGGAATGAAGGTGACCCACATAAAGCCTTAGTTAGGACCCAAATTTATCCTAACACACCTCAACATGCTTCCACAAACTTTGAAGCTGCCTCACATGTAGTGTTAGCACTAGGTCAGCCATTACCCATGTAAACCACACAAATATCTTTTACATGATCTAGAACAATCCATGAACTACCTAAGATCCAACAAAGATTTCATCCAAACTTGCATCATGGAAATAATTCAACCCAGAACATCCAATTAACCTTATACACACATTAACGCATGAATCACACACTGTATTGCACCAAATAATGCAAAATATTGAATTCTAAAAGATATAATAAACATAAGAAACTTCCTAGATCCACACAACTTGAAACCAGACTGTGGAGAAGTGGAGCAAATACATTTCTCCCAGACCACAACAAACAACATTGAAAGCCTAGTTCACACACTAGTGAACATATCTCACTCTCCACAACAATCCAAAATCCCAAACTCTGGATATAGCAACTAATGACAACCCTGAACAACATATCAAATTCACACATGCATAGCATCAACATAGAAGAAATGTGGAGCACATCCTGGAGCACGTTCTAAACATTTGCATAACACTGTTTTCTCTATTTATCAATTTTTCTCAAAATTCACTTGGAAACCAAGCACTAGAGACACCTTCTCAGCACATTACATCATTCTCTAGACACTGCAACATAAAGATAGTTCCATGTACTTTCAAAAATGAACTCAATATCTCAACTATACATGCACAAACAAAGCTATTCCATACATGTGACAACTGCAACAAACTATTTCCCTCTTTTTCACAATTTACCTGAATATCCTTGACATCATCATGCAACAACCTTCCTCAACACACAGTTGAAATCAATGAAATCACCTTCATACTTTCAACAATCTCCCCGTTGTTCATTGATGACAACACATGATGTGAAAAACCATCAAAGACACAACTCTAAACATACCTTTTTATTTTTCTCTTTACACACTCTTTCATGTTTTTCTTTCACTTTCTCTCCCCCTGAGTAGATAGAATTTTTTTACATGATTCTTTCTCCCCCTTTGACATTAAACCAAGATACTTGTAATTGCACATCATTTTCCTTTTTATTGTTCTAAATACTCCCCCTTAGGAGTACACTCAACCAAATCAACAACTCTCCATGATGACAACATATATTCCTTACTGCAACAATGATGCTACCTACTCCCCCTAAGAGGTAGCCACCAACACCAGTCCAGAAAAGAAATGAATCCATAGATCCACTAGAGTGATGTATCTCCATATGCATCTAGTTCAAAGAAGGAGGGACAATAACTTCTTCAGGAGATACTCAAAAGTAAAAAATATCTTTAGGAAGAGCCTTAGTGAATATGTTAGCAATCTGATCCTTTTTAGGTACATATTCAAGCTTCACCTCATTCTCCACAACTTTTTCTCCCAAAAAGTGATACCTGATTGATATATCCTTTGTCATTGAATGCATCATTGGATTATTTTAAATGTTAATTGCACTTGTATTATCATAGAAGATAAAGATAGGCTCATCATACATTACCTTGATATCCTTCAATGTCTATCTCATCCATAATACTTGTGTAAAACAAGATGTTGCAATATACTCAACCCCTACAATCAATAAAGAAATTGAATATTGCTTCTTACTTAGCCATGCCACCAATCTACATCCAAGAAAGAATGCACCACCACTTGTAATTTTCCTATCATTAACACATCCAACCCAATCTACATCTGTGTATGCACTTAATGTGAAATCAATATCCTTAAGACTCCATAAGCCATAATCTAGAGTGCCCTTCAAATATCTGAATATCCTCTTTACTGTGACAACATGACTCTTTAGGATCTTCTTGAAATCTAGCCACAAGAAAAACTACATGCATGATATTTGGTCTAGTAGCAATTAGATATAGCAATCCACCAACCATAGATCTATACTTGCTTTGATCATCCTTAGGTGGTTCATCATCCTTGCTCAATTTGCAACCAATCACCATAGGAGTACATACCGATTTAGATTCTTCCATTCGAAAATTTTTCAACATCTCTTTGACATACTTTGAGTATGAAATCAATATTCCTTTGTTTGTTTGATTGATTTGTAGCCCAAGGAAGAAATTCATCTCCCCAAACATAGACATCTCAAACTCTTTATGCATCTCTTCTGAAAATTTCTTACACATAGCTTCATTTCCTCCAAAGATAATTTCATCCACATACACAACCACTATAAAGATTTTATCTCCCTTAATTTTGAAGTAAATATTACTATCTACAGTGCCTTTATTGAATCCTTGTTGTATCAAATATCTGTCCAATCTTGTATACTAGGTTCTAGGAGCTTGTTTCAATCCATACAATGCCTTTTTCAATTTGCAAACCATGTTTGGTTGATCTAATAACTGAAATCATTTCGGTTGTTCAATGTAAACTTCTTCCAACTCACCATTCAAGAAAGAAGACTTCACATCCATTTGATAAAATTTAAAGTCCTTGTATGCTGAAAATTCCAAAAACATTCTAATTGCTTCCATTATAGCCACTAGGGAAAATGTTTCCTCAAATTCTATTCCTTCCACTTGTGAGTAACCTTTACATACAATTCTTGCTTTATTGCTTACCACTTCTCCATTCTCATTTAGTTTGTTTCTGAATACCCACTTAGTTCCAATTATATTCTTATTTTCAGGTCTAGGAACCAATTCCCAAGTTTGATTTTTCTCAATTTGTTGCAACTCTTCTTCCATTTCCTTCATCCAATATTTATCTTTGCATGCATCACTATTTTTGGTTCAATTTTGGAAAGTAAACACATGTTTTCCACAACTTCAACAACTTTTCTTCTTGTCAAGACACCTTTTCTTTTATCTCCAATAATTTTTCTTCAAAATGATTTCTTTGTGCATACTTAGGGGTCTTTTCTGGAGCTTCTTCCTCTTCATTCTGCACTTCTTTTTCCTTAGATTCTTCTTCTTCTTCTTCTTCTTCTTTGGAAACAAGTTCATCTAACAAATATTCGTCTATAACAGCTGAATTCTGCAAATATTCGTTAATTTTAAAATTTTCACTTTCAACAATCTTTCTTAGCCTTTTGTTGTAATATTTGTAAGCTTTTCTTTTAGTAGAATATCCAGGGAAGATACCCTCATTAGACCTTGCATCAAAATTTCCTAAGTTTTCACCATCTCTTTTGATATAACATTTGCTTCCAAACACTGTAAAATACTTGACAATAGGAATCATTCCATACCACAACTCATAGGGAGTCTTTGTGTCATTAGCTTTGGCTTGAACTCTATTAAGTATGTAAACAATAGTATGAATTGCTTCTCTCCAATAGACTTCTGGTATTTTAGCATCTTTCATCATAGTCCTTGTAGCTTCTTGAATAGTCATGCTTTTCCTTTCAACAACTCCATTCTGTTGAGGATTTCTAGGGGGGAGACAAGTGCCTCTTTATTCCATGTGATCGTCATAAAACATGTTAAACTCATTGGAGGTGAATTCTCCACCTCTCTCAGATGTCAAACATTTTTTATCTTCAAATCCATTTCATTCTCAACCATAGCTTTAAATGCTTTGAATCTATCTAGCGCTTCAAATTTTTCTCTAAGAAAAGTAACCCATGTCATTCTAGAGTAATCATCAATTAAAAGCATGGAATACCTGTCACCTTGAAGAATTCTCACCCTTGTAGGACTACAAAGATCTGTATGTATCAATTCTAGTAATCTAGTAGTAGATTTCTCTTTTCCTTTGAAACCATTCCTTGTTTTTCTTCCAAATTGACAATCTTTACAAACAACATTGATAGGCTTTGTGATTCTTGGTAGATCTCTTATTTCTTGAACTGAATTGATGGGGATCATGCATAAAAATGACACCTCCTAGTGGGAAACTTCTATAAGTATTAGACCTACAAGAAAGGTGTAGGAGCTGAGATATAGCTCATAGAATATGTTTGAGTCACTCAAGGATTCAAGCCTCTAGGATCATTTGCAAAAACCAACAACAACCTTCCACAAGAGGGAAAATAAAGAACATGAAACTGCAACAATGGATGCAAGATGTGGCCAATATGCAATAATCAAGATTGCAATGATATACTAGACTTACACAACACTCAACTGAGCTTTGGATGAATGAAATATACATATGAAGCCTTGCTTATATAGGAAAGAAGAAGGATGGGATTAGACAAGATCATGACAAGTTTCTTAATCCTATCACATGAGACAACTAAGTCATAACAACCTCAATGCAAATATAAAATGCATGAGAAATTATTAAATTCCTAGATAACTAAAAGAAAATAATGAGACATGGCCCCATTATAACTAACTTATAGAAAAGACAACTGGGAAACTTAACTCCTAAGTAAACTTATAATAATGTGAATAGGTCCTCATTAATAACTAGTTAGGAAATAACCCCATTCACACCAACACCCCCCATAAGTGCAACTTATGCAGTATAGTTATTATGCAAATGATGCAAGGATGGGTCCTAGCTATGAGGCCACGTTAGGTACCTATGTACAAATGCAATGCAAAGAAATCTCTCACAAACAAAGAAAAGGAGAAAACCTAGTGAGACAAAAATCCTCTCCAAAAGAGAGATGAAATACAAAAAAAATGCTCTTAGTGAACAATGAGAAGGAAAACCCCCCATGCAAGGAAAAATTCCCCCCATAAGAGAGAAGAAGAAGAGAGACCATGCAACCCCCTCTCAATGTTGAGTCTCCTGCAATGACGGTAGGAGATCAACATTGAATGCTGAAGATGATCCATTCTC
The DNA here is from genome assembly GCA_007258455.2 of Sequoia sempervirens. Classification (NCBI taxonomy): domain Eukaryota; kingdom Viridiplantae; phylum Streptophyta; class Pinopsida; order Cupressales; family Cupressaceae; genus Sequoia; species Sequoia sempervirens. Next base: position 30,973 of record VDFB02141802.1, read on the forward strand.
GCTAAACAACATTCCTCACCTTAGGAAGAAACACAACCTAGATGGTATGCAGGATATCAGGAAGATGGATGATGGATGATGTCTCTGAAGAATACTCATGTGCCTCCAAACAAGCGTCACACTCAAAATAGGCATTCTAGTCCACATTGCGAAAGAAGACAATCTACAGTCACCTAAAAATGATTATAGAACACAATCCAAAGACAAGGAAACATCCTTTGAAAAAGCCTCCTCCAAATGTTGTCCAAAAGTATCCACATTCATATCAAACTGCAAAGAATGATCATGTAGAGAATGAACAAGAGGGTGTGAGAATTTCCTCTCAACAACTAAAGTAGAATCATCTCCATCAAAGAGAAGATGTATTCAATCGATGATGTCTCCCAAATCTGAAATATGAGACTCAACAAACAACCCACCAATGTCTATCAAGTATGCATCCCAAATGGATGTAGCTAGAATACGATGTAGATCCTATTGCATTGAATCACAAGAGGCAAAACCTGTGCCAATATGAACATCATCAAATGCAACAGTAGATGAAGGAGATGAAATACAAGGCTCAAGAATGGGATCAAATGTGAGAACACCCAAGTTCAAGAAGTCAAATGTCTCTTATGAATCATGGTTCACACTAGAAGTGTGATCAATAGCCAGAGGAACAATGTCACCATCGAGAGTAAAATATGCAAAGGTATACAACCAAGATGAATGATTAACCATCCCAATAGCAATAATATCTCTACTCTCCAAGTCTTGAATGATAACTAAATCAAGAGTGAATTCCATAGTCCTCCCATCTCCACCATGTGTAATATGATATATGGAAAGAAGATTGTTTGTCAAATGAGGAACACACAAAAACACCCCAAAAGGTGTTTTCCCTAAATCTAATAGATCCCTTCCCAAGTACACTCATGTATGTATTGTTTACCATCAAAATAGGAGACATGGTGCATGGCTCAAAAGAAGAGAACATAGATTGTGAACATGCCATATGATGAGAAGCTCCTGAATCTAGAAGCCATCTCCCTGATCTTGGACCTGAAAAAGCAGAAAGAGCTTTCCCTTTATTTCCTAATGTAGTAGCCAATTAAACATGACCTTTGCCCTTATTAGACTATTTTGAAGATGTTGAAGAAGAAGGTGGAGACTCAGTTATTGTAGAAGAAAAATCAACATGATTCTTTGTGAGAATATGCTTCAACTCATCAATATCCTTCCTGTAACAAGAATGTTCATCATGCCTAGGCTTCTTGCAATACGAACAAGTAGACTTGTCCTTCTTAGATGATTTATCTAAGGAAGAGGATTTATCCCTTGGTTGATCAGAATGTGGCTTGTTCTTTGACTTCTACTTATTATCATTAGTATATGATTCTTTCACTTGACTAGCCAACAATGCCTAAGATTTAGAAGACTTGATGAAACCCATCGAGATAAGCTTTTTTTGCTCATGTATCAACATCTTAGAAAGTGATGCAAATGATATAGTATATGCAAACCCCATAGTCAACCTATGAGTATGAAAGTTAGAAACAAAAGTAGCATAATCAGGACCAAGTTTGTTCAATGAATTGTATACCAACTGAATGTGCTTATCAATACCACATGCTTTACATTTCTCCCTTAGATAATTAACCTTAGTGATATAGTCCTGGATGTTTTCAAAGTTCTTAGGATCAAGGCTCATCAATTCATTATCAAGTTGATAGCCTCTAACTTCATCTATAGAACCATATAATGTTTCAATTTTTCCCAAGCCTCATGAGAATTATTGCATGATTCAATTTGGAACAAAAAATCTTGAGAAACTAGTTTACAAAGAAATCCAAGAGCTTTGGTATGGTCAATCATCCATTTAATATTTTTCTCATCATCAATAGGTTCAATACCACATGCTTTTTGCTCATGTATCAACATCTTAGAAAGTGATGCAAATGATATGTAGTATATGCAGCCCCATAGTCAACCTATGAGTATGAAAGTAGAAACAAAAGTAGCATAATCAGGACCAAGTTTGTTCAATGAATTGTATACCAACTGAATGTCCTTATCAATACCACATGCTTTACATTTCTCCCTTAGATCATTAACCTTAGTGATAGTCCTGGATGTTGTCAAAGTTCTTAGGATCAAGGCTCATCAATTCATTATCAAGTTGATAGCCTCTAACTTCATCTATAGAACCATATAATGTTTCAATTTTTCCCAAGCCTCATGAGAATTATTGCATGATTCAATTTGGAACAAAAAATCTTGAGAAACTAGTTTACAAAGAAATCCAAGAGCTTTGGTATGGTCAATCATCCATTTAATATTTTTCTCATCATCAATAGGTTCAATACCACATGCTTTTGCTAATGTATCAACATCTTAGAAAGTGATGCAAATGATATAGTATATGCAAACCCCATAGTCAGCCTATGAGTATGAAAGTTAGAAACAAAAGTAGCATAATCAGGACCAAGTTTGTTCAATGAATTGTAGACCAACTAAATGTCCTTATCAATACCACATGCTTTACATTGCTCCCTTAGATCATTAACCTTAGTGATGTAGTCTTGGATGTTGTCAAAGTTCTTAGGATCAAGGCTCATTAATTCATTATCAAGTTGATAGCCTCTAACTTCATCTATAGAACCATATAATGTTTTCAATTTTTCCCAAGCCTCATGAGAATTATTGCATGATTCAATTTGGAACAAAAATCTTGAGAAACTAGTTTACAAAGACATCCAAGAGTATGCTCAATCATCCATTTAATATTTTTCTCATCATCAATAGGTTCAATACCACATGCTTTTTGCTCATGTATCAACATCTCAGAAAATGATGCAAATGATGGTGTAGTATATGCAAACCCCATATTCAACCTATGAGTATGAAAGCTAGAAACAAAAGTAGCATAATCAAGACCAAGTTTGTTCAATGAATTTGCAGACCAACTTAATGTCCTTATCAATACCACATGCTTTACATTTCTCCCTTAGATCATTAACCCTAGTGATGTAGTCCTGGATGTTGTCAAAGTTCTTAGGATCAAGGATCATTATCTCATTATCAAGTTGATAGACTCTAACTTCATCTATAGAACCATATAATTTTTCAACTTGTCCCAAGCCTCATGAGAATTCTTGCATGATTAAATTTGGAACAAAAATCTTGAGAAACTAGTTTACAAAGACATCCAAGAGATTTGGTATGTCAATCATCCATTTAATATTTTTCTCATCATCAATAGGTTCAATACCACATGCTTTTTGCTCATGTATCAACATCTCAAAAAATGATGCAATGATGGTGTAGTATATGCAAACCCCATAGTCAGCCTATGAGTATGAAAGCTAGAAACAAAATAACATAATCAGACAAGTTTGTTCAATGAATTGTAGACCAATTGAATGTCCTTATCAATACCACATGCTTTGCATTGCTTCCTTAGATCATTAACCTTAGTGATGTAGTCCTGGATGTTGTCAAAGTTCTTAGGATCAAGGCTCATCAATTCATTATCAAGTTGATAGCCTCTAACTTCATCTGTAGAACCATATAATGTTTTCAATTTTTCCCAAGCCTCATGAGAATTATTTCATGATACAATTTGGAACAACAAATCTTGAGAAATTTTACAAAGACATCCAAGAGTGCTCAATCATCCATTTAATATTTTTCTCATCATTAGTAGGTTCAATACCACATGCTTTTGCTCATGTATCAACATCTTAGAAAATGATGCAAATGATGGTGTAGCATATGCATACCCCATAGTCAACCTATGAATATGAAAGCTAGAAACAAAAGTGCATAATCAGACCAGTTTGTTCAATGAATTGTAGACCAACTAATGTCCTTCTTATCAATACCACATGCTTTACATTTCTCCCTTAGATCATTAACCTTAGTGATATAGTCCTGGATGTTGTCAAAGTTCTTAGGATCAAGGCTCATTAATTCATTATCAAGTTGATAGCCTCTAACTTCATCTATAGAACCATATAATGTTTCAAATTTTCCCAAGCCTCATGAGAATTATTGAATGATTCAATTTGGAACAAAAAATCTTGAGAAACTAGTTTACAAAGAAATCCAAGAGCTTTGGTATGGTCAATCATCCATTTAATATTTTTCTCATCATCAATAGGTTCAATACCACATGCTTTTTGCTCATGTATCAACATCTTAGAAAGTGATGCAAATGATATAGTATATGCAAACCCCATAGTCAGCCTATGAGTATGAAAACTAGAAACAAAAGTAGCATAATCAGGACCAAGTTTGTTCAATGAATTGTATACCAACTGAATGTCCTTATCAATACCACATGCTTTACATTTCTCCCTTAGATCATTAACCTTAGTGATATAGTCCTGGATGTTGTCAAAGTTCTTAGGATCAAGGCTCATCAATTCATTATCAAGTTGATAGCCTCTAACTTCATCTATAGAGAACCATATAATGTTTCAATTTTCCCAAGCCTCATGAGAATTATTGCATGATTCAATTTGGAACAAAAAATCTTGAGAAACTAGTTTACAAAAGAAATCCAAGAGCTTTGGTATGGTCAATCATCCATTTAATATTTTTCTCATCATCAATAGGTTCAATACCACATGCTTTTTGCTCATGTATCAACATCTTAGAAAGTGATGCAAATGATATAGTATATGCAAACCCCATAGTCAACCTATGAGTATGAAAGTTAGAAACAAAAGTAGCATAATCAGGACCAAGTTTGTTCAATGAATTGTATACCAACTGAATGTGCTTATCAATACCACATGCTTTACATTTCTCCCTTAGATAATTAACCTTAGTGATATAGTCCTGGATGTTTTCAAAGTTCTTAGGATCAAGGCTCATCAATTCATTATCAAGTTGATAGCCTCTAACTTCATCTATAGAACCATATAATGTTTCAATTTTTCCCAAGCCTCATGAGAATTATTGCATGATTCAATTTGGAACAAAAAATCTTGAGAAACTAGTTTACAAAGAAATCCAAGAGCTTTGGTATGGTCAATCATCCATTTAATATTTTTCTCATCATCAATAGGTTCAGGTACCTTATTCTCAACATATAGAGAGTGTCCCTCATTCATTAGTATACTCCATGCATGTTGATTCCATGTTGAATCTAGTTATATGATGTCAGCAAGGGAACCTTAGAACGATCCATGAAAAATGAAGAGAGCACACGCAAACAGATCAAAGCAATACACCAAGAGACCCCCCCCCCCCCAAATCACTCAATCAAGAAACCCCCAAATAAAATATTATTTTTGGAACTTTATAATTAGTGCGATTACAAGTTCCACTTTCCAAAAAAAAGCGAAGTGGACTTGATCATAGTGCATATAGATTGCCAAATTTGGCCTCAAGCTCAAAGTATTTTTTTTACAAATAATGGGATCAATATGATCAAAAAAATGGAAAGTACACAAAAAATATGCATTTTCAAAAAAAAATCACTCAAAAATGTTACCGTAGGAGCGAGAACGGAGCCCCAGAAGTTCTAAAAAATGAGAACGGCTTAGCAACATCTGTGAGTATTTGCAATTTCTTAAAAAAATTATAATTTTTTTTTGAAAAATACACCACTATGTAGAGTGAAAAATTCTACCCCAAATAAAAAAAAAAACTTGAAAAAAGGAGTCAGTATGACCAAGTTATGAGCCTATGAAGTTTTCCTCCAAAACAAAAACTACCAACGGAGAAGGGGTCCAATTTAAGCAACCTGTTGACAGTCGTTTGGCCATCAAATTTAAGATAGTAAATATCGACAGTTGACTAAACATCAAATTTAACACAATTTCAGATGATGGTCATTCGGCCATCAAATTTAATACAATATTTTCTGGCTATCATTTGGCCATCAAATTTAAGATAATCGTGTGGAAAATTTTGATTTTTTTTCTAGACAAAAATATGAAGTATTATATATGAAAATGGGGGTTTTTGGGCCTTCTAGACATAACTATGAGGTTCGTTGTTTCCCAATATGCACTTTGCAAAAGCTAAGGCTCGAATCACTCTCAGATTTGAGAAGGGGTTTTGCAACTCTAAAACTTTGATACCATGTAAGAGCTGAGATATAGCTCATAGAACATGTTTGAGTCACTCAAGGAGTCAAACCTCTAAGATCATTTGCAAAAACCAACAACAACCTTCCACAAGAGGGAAAATAAAGAACATGAAACTGCAACAATGGATGCAAGATGTGGCCAATATGCAATACTCATGATTGCAATGATATATTGGACTTACACAACACTCAACTGAGCTTTAGATGAATGAAATGTACATATGAAGCCTTACTTATATAGGAAAGGAGAGGGATAAGATTAGATAAGATCATGACAAGTGTCTTAATCCTATCACATGAGACAACTAAGTCATAACAACCTCAATGCAAATATTAAATGCATGAGAGAATTATTAAATTCCTAGATAACTAAAAATAAATAATGAGACATGGCCCCATTATAACTAGCTTCTAGAAAAGGCAACTAGGAAACTTAACTCTTAAATAAACTTATAATAATTTGAATAGGTCCTAACTAATGACTAGTTAGGAAATAACCCCATTCACACCAACAAAAGGCACTTGAAAGACCTTGAATAAATTGGATGAGGCTTGGACCTATGGGGGGGAATTTGTAGAATTTTATGAAGAAATTAGGTAAGACCTATTAAGACCTACAAACTAGGTATTGTTGAATATCTCCTATGTATTCCCCTTCCATTGAAAAAGTATTGTTAAAAGGCTCCAAGTTCTATAGACATATAATGAAGATACCTTTAAAACAAAGTTACCCATTATTGCGAGGAGTATTTGTAAATGAGAACTTGGTACAAATTATTTTGAGGGTACTCGAGCTCCAATGAAAAATTCTTTAAGTACCTTGTATTTATCTTTCTAATTTTTTTGAAATATAAATTATTACAAGGGGTTGGTCATGTAGTCTATTGGTTGTTTTTTAAGAACCAAACTTACTCTCACACAATTTTCTATGAACCTACCATAATTCAATGATCAACAATGGTAAGGATTGACCAATGACTAGGTGAAATCTTGCTAGGCTTTCTCTCTTCACTTCAGACTCTACAAGACCTAGGAGGGTGATCCCTACAATAACTTAATGATACTTTTGTGCCATTTATCATAGACATTGTAAATAATAGATACATTCCTACATATTGAAAATTAGACGTAATCCTTCAAGAATTTGGCTAATTCCATAATAGATAACCATCTAAAGCAAGGAATGGGTAATTTCTCATGAAACTTTGGAACAAATAAAGGCGTATAAGTGACTTTATTTAAGATTGTGTTCTTTGACAGGCAAGATTGACTCAATGAATTCAAAGTTTACCAAATTAATAGAACAACGCTTTATCCATGGGCTACAGATTCAAAATTTCAATAAACTGTAATACATCAGTAATTAGACTTAGCATTCATAGATTAGTGTGATATTTTCCTTGCAATAAAACAACTCAAGATCTCCCAGAATAGAAACTACTTATTAATCCTTGCACTTCATCACACTATGATTTCATCAAAGCATTTTAATTAATTCTTTGAATTAAAGAAAAGATAAAACCATACATTCAACCAAAATGATTGAAGACCAATAAAATATCCTTGATCATTTTCTTCATAATTTGAGTAACAAAATGCAACAAGAGAGAAATTTTTCCAGAATTTGTACTTTTCATTCAAATGCCATTACTATTGTAAAATTATTATGCCTATTACAAACTAGAATTCATACCTAAGACTCAAAACTATTATATTCCTTTGCGCTTCAATTATAAGATTTAAGTTCATGAGCTCGAATGCTTAACCAACCAAAGACCTGTGCAATTGGCCTTGAATTCCCATTTATAAGAACATGGGAACCACAAGTTTTGAGCCAAATTACACATACAATCACATATTTCATTTGACGTACATTTGAATTTCAATTTCAAAACATCCCTATTAAGTTATATTTGCATTTTGATGAGGGGGAAAACATATAAGACAATACTTATTTAGTTATATTTGCATCTTTTATCATTGTAGCAACACCAAAACATCTTCTTCATAGGAAAAATTGTCCTCCACATGTGCACCAAGTCAACAGAAACTAAAACAAGAAAACAATAAAAAAAGAGAAAAGCAGAAACCATCCACATCAACACCCTTGCCACCAATCTCCATGACTGAGAGGAGATAACATTTTACAATACTTCATCTAAGGCTTAATTTGTAAAATTTTCAAGCCATATGTTATACTCCTCCTTAGTTTTCCATTACATGTCCAACATTTTTTGCACCTTTGTATTATGTTGGTTATATCTAGCATCAATTAATATTTTGACTTCCTTTGCAAATGTTTCCATTCTTCAATTCTTGACATATTATCGATAGCTGGATTTAACATGGTATAATCGGTGAGACTGACCATATTCTTGAAATGTGGGATTAGACCCCCCAACTCATCCTTCCATACAACAAAATCTTTCAATTCACCTTTATCATCCAAAATCTTTGGCATGCCATGCCCTTCCATATCTCTGAACATTTTCAACTTATTTTGTAACATACCTAACTTACCATGAAGAGTTATGATCTCACTTAACAAATCTATTGCCCTTAACAAATCAAGAATATTGGTTGGAGCCTCAGGGTCTTCCTGCATATGAGGCATCATTTCTTTTAATGCTCCAACCTTAGTACTCTACTTACTCCATTCAGTTTGGAATGCATTTTGAACTAGCAAATATTTCTTATTGCCTTCATGAATATTCTTATAAACACCCCATACATTATCATCATTATTCACTAACTTTGTAACCATATGCTCTAAAATGTCATCAAAGATATCATCTACAACCTTGGTTGTTTCCTCTTTGGCCTTCTTAGTATTATCTCTTTCTACCTACACTTCCTATTTCAAACCCTGAATCCTCAATGATAGGGTCTCCCTATCTTGTGTTGATAAATTAGAAGAATAAGTTGTTGGAGAAGATAAAACTTTTTGTGTTGTTGCAAGAACCCTGTTATTCTCATCCATCAACTTGATGGAATTATCAAGCAACTTATCATACCGATCTTGTGTGATTTGTGCAGTTGTAGTGGCAGTCATTTCAACAGTCCTTTTGATGACCACAACCCCAATCTCCTGCTCCACAGATTTGGTTACCTCAGATTTCCCAATATTTGGTGTCATGGACCAAATAGCAAGAGTGTGCAACTTTGGGATGAAATCTGGGCCAAATACCTTGTTGTCAAAATCCTTTTCAGAAATAGAATCATTGGGGTCCTTTCTTACTGCCTCATGACAGAGTCTAGTGGTGTTGAAGCCCTAGTGGACCCAGTTAAGGACAATGGTGAACCAACTGAAAGTAATGATGATCCAGAGGATAATCAGCTGGCTTTGTTAGACAGTTTTTAGGAGTTCCTTCAAAAATGTATTGAAGGTCAAATTCAGTTAGGAAGGAGGATGAACTTTGAAGAGTTACTTTTGCCCAATTGGTGCAGGGTACACAATGCTTCACATTCAGAATTGGATTGTTGCTTATGCCAAGCCGCAGTAAAACAAATACAAAAGTATACTAATCCTACTCCTGTGATCCCAATCAATGTCCAGGAAGACCACAAAGGAAAAGGAATGATGCCTTCTGAGGAGCTATCCAGTGGTAACAGTGCAAGTAAAATAGCAAGAAACTTTGCAGTAGCTGGATGCTAGACTCTAAGATTTAATGGGTCTAACTCAAAGCAAGGAGCTGGAGCTAGCTTTGAGCTGATTAGTCCAAGAGGTAAAACATTCTTCGCTGCTCATAGACTTCAGTTTCATTGTACAAATAACATAGCCGAGTATGAGGCCTTCGTGCACAGATTGTTGATGGCCTTGAAGAAGAAGGTTAAGATCTTGCAAGTGTATGGAGACTCTGAATTAGTAGTCAAGCAAGTTAGAAGGCAGTACTCCTGCCATGATAGAAGAATGACTAATTACAAACACAGAGTATGGGACCTTATTGAACAATTTGATGCCTTCAACATTCAGTTGATTCCATGAAGTAAAACCCAGACAGCTGATTCCTTGGCCCAGGTAGCCAGCACTCTGCAACCTCTATCTCTTTCTGGGTTGAAGAAGTTTACAGTAGAACTGACCCCAGTGCCCTCAGTCCCTGATAATGTTACCAGCTTCCAAGTGTTTGAGGATGATAAGCATATTCTAGACTTTATCACAAATACAGATGTTTTTGCTTCTCAGATCATTGATGAAATTGATCCTTAAGAGGTAGAGATAGACTTGGAAGGGGTAATCAATTTGAAGACCAATACAATGCCAATGGGAATGGTGCAACTAGAAAGGATTTTTGATCTGGACAAGATCAGAGATCAAGATCAAGACACTAGGAAAGAGTCCATTAGTGGAAAATGTGACAAGTATAATGTGGGATCCCAGGAGGATGAAAAAAATGTTCTTATTGGAAAAGTATGCACCCTAGAAGAAAGATAGGGAATCATTGATGCATTGCACCATTATCTAGATGTGATAGCCTGGAGTTATGAGGACCTGAAAACTTATGATACATCAGTCATAACTCATACTATCCCTCTCAATCCAGGAGTGGAACCTTTTAGACAGAGGCATAGGCCTATTAATACTCTATTGGAACCTATAATATAAAGGGAAGTGCAGAAACTGTTGTTTGTGAGAATCATATTTCCAGTCAGACACTCTACTTGGGTTGCGAACCTGGTTCCTGTGCAAAAGAAAAATGGCAAAATCAGATTGTGTGTAGATTTCAGGAACCTAAACCGAGCATCAAAGAAAGACAATTATCCAGTGCCTTCACTGGATGAAGTACTCCAGATCGTCAACAGATCTCAGATGATGTCTTTCCTGGATGGTTACTCAGGATATAACTAGGTCATGGTGCAATATGAGGACAGACAAAAGATGGCTTTTACCACCAAGTGGGGCACTTTCACTTATAGAAGAATGCCTTTTGGCTTGATTAATGTTGGAGCTACATTCCAGAGAGCAATGGACATAGCCTTTAAAGATATAATTGGTAAGTGCATAATCATTTATATGGATAATCTAAC
>VDFB02141803.1:0-16805 GCA_007258455.2 Sequoia sempervirens
GAAATCTTTGAAGGTAATGTAGGTCATTTTGCTGCAACTTCGTGTTGACTGCAAAATGAATAAAAAAGCTTTCTGTTTTCTATGTGACTAATTCATTGTGTCATTTGTTTTTGTTGATCTGCATTCTTCATTTGTCGCTTTATTTTGTTAATTTCTGTTCTTTGCTTTACTGCCAAGATGTTAATAGTATTCTTAGTTTTACTGTCTTTTTAAGAGACGAAACAAAATTCATTTGGACTTTTTTTTTGGTTATAACTTATGTACGCCTCTCTATAATTGTTTGTTATAATTGTTTGTTGACTTGGAAAATGTCCTTACATGGATTCTATTGTAATGTTTCTTGTTTGTAGGCACGGATATTTCATTATGGTTCAATAAGTCTGATTACAAAGCCATGCAGATCAGCTCATTTTGCAGCTATGAAAATGGCAAAAGATGCTGGTGCTCTCTTATCATATGATCCCAATCTTAGGTTGCCATTGTGGTCATCTCCTGAAGAAGCTCGAAATGGCATTTTGAGCATCTGGGATAAAGCAGACATAATTAAGGTTCTTATCTTTACAAGGGAATTGATATCAGACATAAAAAGAAATTCTACAGCTTACATGCTTTGTCATATGAATAGTTTCTTGGTCTCCTATCCTCTCTTGCCAAAGGTTCAGTTTTTTTTTGTGTTTCCACAGGTCAGTGATGAAGAAGTAGCATTCCTTACAAATGGTGGGGACTATGAAAAGGATGAAGTGATTGAGACACTTATGCATCCCGGACTTAAGTTATTGCTTGTAACCGAAGGAAAAAAAAAGGTTGCAGATACTATACTAAGGTTAGTACCTGTAAAGAACTGAGTAATTCTGAATTTAAGGTCTAATTGTGATCGAGGTGTTTCTTTTTTAATGCCCACTGCCACTGTTTCTAATGATGATACACAAGTTCTGCTGAAATTTTTCGATTATTGAGGGATTTCAAGAAAGAAGCAGAATCAAGCATGACCTTGCTCATGGTTGCCAATGCAGATAAACTAATTGTTCCCTAGTAATTGTATTACTCTCAATCTGAAAAGAAAAATTTCTGTTGATCATTCATTTTTTTTTAATAGAATTTTCGAGGAAAAGTCAAGGGCTTAGCAGTGAACGCTGTGGACACAACTGGTGCTGGTGATGCATATGTTGGGGCATTTCTGAATGAACTGGTTAAGGACATGTCATTACTTGAGGTAACTCTAGTCTTCATTTCTTTCATCAGGTGTGCAATTCTAGAATCTTGAAAGTGAATAGCCGTTTTTCAATGCACAAAGGTGGTAGCATTGGCGTCTCTTAGATTCAAGAATTTCAATGTTTAGATTTCATGCCCATTGTATTTCTCTACTCTACATTATTTTTAAAAACTATGATGAGTCTTATGTAGTTGATCTCAAAATCACCTTTAGAGTAATCATTGACCTTTAGTGTAATGACCTTTAGTTTATACAAGGGAGCCCACTTAACAAACAAGCTATACCCATGGAAGCCTTTACATTGACCAAATAACTATTTTAAAAATGCCTGTGCTTTGTATTGTAAAAGAACTATGACAAATCTTATGTAGTTTATTTCAAAATGGCCTCTAGGAGGAGTCATTTCACTAATAACATTTTTTTCATGTATGTTCCTAATAATCAAGTGTATAATCAGTGCTTCATTTAGATATTTAATTTTTTGTGAGATATGAATTGCTTGACTTCTATATTAATTTTTAGAACGAATGGCCATTATTTTAAGTCAGCATTTGATCAAACAACTATGATAAATCTTAATAAAATGCAGCAACATATTCTTCTATTGCAGTAAAGGAACACCCATGTTGAATTACTTATATAATTTGATTGACTAACCATAATTTATTGCCTCCACAGAATGAAAATAGATTGAGGGAAGTTCTACTGTTTGCAAATGGCGCTGGTGCTTTAACAACGACAGAAAAGGGTGCAATTCCTGCATTGCCAGACAGAGCTGCTGTAATGAGCCTCATAAACAAGAGCCAGACTTCATAAGTCTGCCTGATTTATTTGGACAGGTGTAACCTAGAAAGCAAATTAATGCGGCATGTGCTTCGAATGGGGTGAATTATTGTGTAACTCTTAAAAGAACTCTTCTTGATTAATTGTCCTGTAATCAGCTCGCAAGGGCTTCTCAAATTGATCCTTTCAATAATTTAAGGGCTCAGAAAAATGTTGCCCTTTTGCAAAGCTTCTCTTTCAAATAAAGTATCTGGTTTTTCCATGAAAGTATTTCTTTTTTTTTCATTTTTTGTGAGGTTTCTATTGGGGCTCTGGCCCATAAAAAAGAGGATATAAAGTCACATAATAATACTAAAGAAGACAATATCACCTGAACAAACAATAACTTAGCACTAGACTTGGGCATTGAGCGTGAGGTCTTACAGGATATAACCACAGATAATAGAGATTGTTAAATAAAAGAAATACGGGCTACAAAATCCACGATCAACTAAACATACGATCTAAAAGAGTGGAAACTCAGGCTCGGGTCTCCACTTGCTTCCTTCTCTGACAAGAGAGGAGACCCTCCATAGTCCATTTCATTCCTTCTTTAATCATCTAATGAGTTGCCTTCCAAAGTTTCTCCGCTTCTGATTTCTGACCTAATCACTTCTTTAGTTTTTCCGCCAGATTGCAACTTCACGAGAAGATACCTAATGTCAAATCAGGTATTCAAGAGGTCAATTGCTCCTACTACTGTTGCATTCTCATTAATCTCCAACTGCTGATCCTCTTGAACATGCTCCTTCCTTGGTTCCAAAGAGCCTTTAGCCTTTTGATGCAAAAAGCTGCCATTATTCCTCCGAAGGACTCCTTACTTGGCTTTTCTTTTATAGGACCCAATGTACAATTGAGCTCACCACCTTTTACTAGTGAAGCAATCAAATTGTTTATGCTCAAAACAGTTGCAGTAGAAGCACCTGATAGGAAATTCTTTAATATCCATGAATTGTAAACATGAACTTGCTAGAAACAAAATTTGGATGGAACTGAATACCAGCCTTGAGAGGTCCAAAAGCACACAGGCTCTTGCATGGTTTCCATGAAAGTCATCACAGGTAGGACCAATTTGATAAAAGTGACAATTTAATTTAGAATTAATAGAATCTCTTCCTCCAATCTACAAACCAATGGGAGGTAGTAAAGCTGAACCCAAAAGGGTATTGCAGAGAGAACCACAAACTCAGGGTCAAAAAGGGCTGCCAAGGGTTGAGGAATAGCCCTGCTCTACCATTAAACCAAGACCCTTGGTATGAGATGTGCTTCGTGTCTACAGCCGTGTTAAACTGAGTCAAGAAGAATCCATTCGAGAAAGTAGTCAGGGAGGGGAGATGGATATTAGGCCAAAATTCCTCAATCTATCTGCTGAAGGTCTGCTTTTTAACAACTTTACCTGCAAATCTTCCTACTACAGCTATGGAGATCTTCAGCCTTGAAAAAGCATCAACTGTTTCAGCGGGTAAACTCAGCTCTAAAGGTGAAGGATCGAGAGACATAGGGATATCTCCGAAATCCATCACCTAAGCTTTACCAGGAATGACAGTAAGCTAGGGAGAAGCTGTTTCCTGCATACTTACCCTTTTTATGTAAAGCCTTTCCCAGATTAGCTGCAGCCTCCTTATTAGCAACATGATCTTCCCCTGGAGCTGCAATTTTCTTTAAGCTTCAGTTTATCTTTGCAGAAGGAGCTGCAAGTATGAAACAGGTTACTAGCATTTCTACATTTCTGCAATAAAACTTGCTTTCGCCATTAGCTCGATCCTTCAATTTTTTGTCAACTTCATACCAATTTTGCATGCTTTTATAACATGGAAACTAGGCTATATATATATAGAAATTGAAATCTACACAGAACATAAACCTCTTATTATATTGCCTCTCGAAAGGAAGAATTCACAAGGTTTTTTCAATTTTAATTTAAATTTTACAATTTTAAAATAATTTTAATTTATAATTATATTTTAAAAGAAAATATAATTTTAATTTTTTAAAATATTTTAAACGTATAATACTTCTTATAAAGATGTATAATAATCTAGATTATTAATTTTAAATATAGAATATAAATGATGTTTTTGAATGCTTTTAACTCTTGAAATATTTAAAAATTATATTGAATATTTTTTATATTTTAAATAAATAAATTTAGAAATTTACTTTTATGTGTCCTAATAAATTTAAAATATTTTGTGTGATAATAAATTTAGGTTATTTGTTTTTATTTAATTTTTCAATTTTAAACATGCTAGTGTAAAAGTTGAGATATGATCCTCCACATCTTGAGAATCTTCTCTATTGAACTTGGGAACATGTAGGTAAGGTTGTGTATTGTGCTAAAGCCAATGGTCCAAAATGGGTTTCCCATGTTTGGGGTGAAATTAAGGTCATGATGCAAATCAAGAATTCTTCTACCAAAGAAGTTTTTTGTGTAAGTTCCAAACACAGAGTCACCAACTCCATTCTTGGGGAGGTACCTTCAAAATTTTGAAGAAATAAATCACAAACACCTTACTTCTTCCCCAACAGAGTCACCAAAAATCTATTGGAAAACATATTTTTCTTTATGAAAATTAATTTATTTTTAACTTTATTTGCCCAACTAATAAAGAAAAATGCCACTAATAGTTGGAGAGATCACCATTTCATTGGTGATTTTCCTTTGCATTTGAGAAGGGCAGCTCCCTCGTATAATATAATTTAGTTTTTAGAGGTATGTTTTTGACCAAAAAGTAGGAAAGGAAAATATAACTTTTGTGCATAACCATGACACAAAAGTGATGGTAAATTTGGGATAAAGGGAGCGAAGACAAATGACACACATATCATTTACTTCGTATCCACAAATGATAATAAGAAGAATTAACAACAATACATCCCAAGTATATATATTAGAATTCACGGATCCCATAATATGTAACATGCCCAATGTTCTACCTAGTAATTTTTCTAAGTTTTACCCACAAGTGAATAGTTTATGCATCAAACCCAAAGAGTAATAAAAAATTTCTTTTCTTTTCCATAGTATATGCACCATTTGAAACATAAATTTATCCAAAATTTTCCATTGCATAATCAAAGAATCATTCAAACAATATAAGTATGATTTAACTTTACATAAATATATTCAATATAACATTTCACATTACAATTTGCATATAGCTGAACTCATGATTACATACTTCGCTTAAACAAGCTGACATGAACTAGAAATACAAACTATTATAGATGTCCCAACATTGGTGCATACATTCTAGATGTCCCCTTTTCCACGTGCATGCTTTCTAGTTGTTCCTAATACTAGCGCGTACATCTTCAATTCTTGAATCAAAAATACCAATGGTCCAAAATGTTGTTCCAAATCTTGGTCGCTAACTGCATGAGGAGAAGCATCACTCAAGCACTTTCCCACCAACCATGGACTTATTGTGGTCCCTCTTGGTAAGATGGCCCTCCATTCGATGAAGAGATTGGTTTGGTAACCTCATCCTTCAAATAGTCTTTCCAAAGCATAGTGATGTGTCCTACATATATAGAGCTACCAAAATGTCTACTACCTCATATATGATCACCCCAGCCTAGAATGCAAATTAGATCACAGAGTAAATTGACAATGTAGATAGTGGCTACCTACACTACTTTGGCCAAAGATTCATCACCCAATAACTTTGAATGAGGTCATCTATTTCACCACATTTAATTGCTCAATTTGTATTGACCATTAGTATTATATTCAAAGACTATCCCCTTTCTCGTGGATTTACCTAACCCTAGGAATAGCCTTCTCATTAATTCATATCCAAATGACATTGTTACAAGTATCTCAAAGCAACTCTATCATATGTTACATACATATAGTATTGGCATACGATGAGCATAACATTATGACATTAAATGACTCTATCCCAAAAGTACAATCCCAACAATAAAAGTCTCCATTCAAGTGTGTAATCTCAACAATAAATGACTCCCATCAAAAGTATAATCTCATCAATAAATGACCTCAATAAAAAATGTAACCTTCAACAATAAATGACTTCAATCAAAAGTATAACCTTCAACAATAAATGGCTTCAATCAAAGATAAAGTCAACAATCAAGTGAACAATCTGAAATTATATAGGTTAATCCCAACCTTTTTGCTTCAATCAATAATCAAGTAAACAACCCAACCAAAATAGGTTATTCTCAACCTAGGGTTTCAATCAAAGTAAAGTAATGATCAAGTGATCAAGCAAGCATAGATTATCAATATGGTTTGCATGACATCACTTCCTATCTACATCGATATGTATATCATACCATTATTACTATTGTATTGCTAACATCATTATTCACAAGGCTTTACCTAGCATTATAAGCTAAAAAAATCAAGTTATCTCAAGACATTGGTATATTCCTTTTTTCATATTTCATTCAACATACATATAGTCCAAATAGAAACACCATCATATGAATTCTCATATAGGGTATATAAAATTATTAACCTAATAAATAGGTTCCATCAAAGCAAGTAACAACCAAGAACATGCAAACATAAACAAGCATCACAACATAATCAAATCATTCTTTTCCAACATAGTAATCAAAGTTATTTAACCTTTCCAAAATAAAAGAGAAAAGTATAGAAACTAGCTATAAAGCTCCAATTGATTAATCTTCCTTCCTAGCTTAATGGCTCAAGATTGCTTGCAACTTCTTCTAAGAGTAACCCAAAACTCCTCTACTAGCTTCTCACTAAATCTCCCAACAATATCAATGTAAATCAACAAAACCACTCTCTAACTCATAAACTCTCAACTCACTTTACACAGCAATTGCAGCAGAATAACACAAGGAAATCAAAATGTTAAGTGTAACAATTGGTAGAATGAGCACCTCTATTTATACTAATATGTGAGCAACCGAAGGCTACAAACAAGTTAATATTTTTTCCACACTTCTAACCTCATGCAACGACTCATTAAGCAAACTCACATGTTTGCAACACATAATAGTCCTCACCATTTAAATGATTGAGTCAACTTTTTATAAGGGACAACAAGAATAATACTCCAAAATGCAAGCTTAAGTTCCCATAATATAGGGACAAGTGCTTTGGCCAGCCAGCCAAGAGACTAAGTTGACTCCTTTGGTTGTTTCCATGTTCGTAATGGAATTTAAACATCTAGTTCAAAATATTGTATGAACCTTGGCACCACATTATTTTTAGCGCCCTTATAAAGTGGAGGACAAAGTCAATATTTAATTTTCCCTCTCCTTGCTTCATACACTGCCTCACTCAAGGTTATTGACTTAGTCTTTGGTGGCATATAATGGTACACAATAATAACTTTAACTGTATGCTTTTAAATACAATGCTTTAAAATTGTGTCATGTTATATGCAAAGCATTAATAACTTAGTATCAATGTAAATCAATATAAATCTATCGATTCATATGAATCGGTTTATATCCATTGATTATCATATGACAATAAATGGGTTCACCATATATTCAATCCAATATATATCTATATATATAAATGTAATATGTATATAACATTTCATATATGTGTGTGTGTGTGTGTGTGTGTGTGTGTGTGTGTGTGTGTCTTATTATATTAAAAATATAATAAAATACATATAATTCCTCTTAAATAAATATATAGATATTTCTCAAAATAATCACATATATATGAACCGTTGATTTTTTGCTCCTATAGACAACTCTTGCTCTTCTAGGGTTTTTCTCCTAAAAGGAGAGAGATAGGAGCAAAAATGCTAATGGTTCATTCAAATAATTTTGTGTGATGTTTTCTAACCTAAATGAAGTTAACAAAAGGCAATTGATTAATTTAAATGAATGAAAACGAATGCAAAAGTGAAATTTAAGCTATGTTTGAAAACACATTGTGTAATACAAAAATGAAATAAATGAAGAAAATATGCACAACAAAAAGGAAAGGGATGAATATGAGTGCACCTAGGTGAATTATGATGAACCTGGGATGTTGTGAATGTTGGCTGAAATCACTGATTTTTCACAGTGGGACTCATTCGCCAAGGGTGGCGAATTAGTCCTCCTGGTGAAAAATTGTGAAAGTAAGTTTTTGTCTATCAGGATCCAGAATCTGACGAAATTTAGAATTTCAGTCCTAAGGTAGGAATCATTCACCATAGGTTTAAAATCAGTCCTCTCCCAAATTTCTAAAAAATCAGGAGACAACTCTACAACACTAGATCTGGAAATCACTACTTGTCGGGTTGCCTTCTCCAAGCTTGAAATAGAATTGATTTGACTTGAAGAACCTAGTTGACTTGTAAACCAATCTTCAACACCAAAAATCTTGTCAAATCTGCATACAAAAGGCTGCAAACAAACATGCAATAAGGGAAAACTAGTTTAAGGTTAGTGAATAGGGGTTTTCCTTGGTCAAACCCCACTTTTGGTAATCAAACCTTTAATAAAATAATTAAATGCAAAGGAATGATAAACTAACAACATGCAATTGCTATTAGCATACCAAACCCTTGATGATGCAAGTCTAAATTAATGTTAATGGTTGCTTCAAAGTGCTTGAAAAGATGTTGTAAAATGCTTGAATGCTTGAATGAATAGGTGAATGAGTGAACTTGATGAATGGGGGTTGAAATGAGGTGAAAATCACTTATTTATACACACTTGTTCCTTAGTTACCCGTTCATACCTCATCATAGGTTGACATCAAGTGTTTTTGAATAAAATCCCAAAAGGAAATTTAAAATATTTTGAATTTGGCGCCAAGGGGGACTCATTCACCACCCATGGCAAATGGGTCCCACCTAGGACCTAAATATGTGTGTCAGGAAATATGTTCTAGTTAATGTTGTTTGTCGGGATAATACTCAAAAATACACTTAATTAAGCATATGAGAGCATAAAGGGGTCAAATAAAGCATGAAAAGGAGATAAATAGTGGAAGTATGCCTAGAAAAGCATGAAAGCTTGTTACAAGACTTTACAACACTTCAAAATATGACTTGTTGATGAATAAAAAGGTGATTTTTAGGTGAATTGCAATAAATAGAGTCTAGAAGAATGTAGAAATGTCTTACAACACTACACAACACCTTCACAAGATGTAATTCTTTGAATTTTAGTACCTAAATAAGCATGTTCAAACCATGTTGCAACATAAAATCAGAGCAAAATAGTTCCAACACCATGAAACAAGACCTAAAAGGCCATGAAAATGACAAGGGGCCATTTTTCTATGGCACATTTTTCCCCAACTTTAGTGAAAGGATGAACTTGCTTCAAACTCACACTAAAGTAGCCATGAACATCGAGGGGAGGGTTCAAATGCACTTACACTAGTAAGGTGGAATGACACTGATCAAGAGGGATGATCAAGCCCCCAGAATGAAGATCCCATGGAAAACTAAGCATAAGAACAAAGGAACACACAAGTTTTGAGATGAATCGAATGAAGCTTCGATCGTCAATCTAACTAGTTGTCGATTAGATCTAGGCTGATAAAGAGAATGTGTACTCACTCTGAGGCCACAAAACTTCAACTTGTACGCGAGGTGAGAAGTCCCAAATGTACTGACTCTAGGGCCATGTAACTAGTTTTCCACAGGGCGAGAGAGCCCAAAAAGGTAAGATACATATGCTAGTTGGTATGCACTCACAAACACAAAAGTGGCTATGGGGAAAAACCATGCCGCTAGGTGAGCTTCGCACTCAACCATATTAAAGTTATACCTGTTGATAACTTTAACAAGGCACCACAAGGAAAAAATGTTATGAACAAAAAGAACAAAGGTACCACAATCAAGCTACGTTATGCAAGGTGGAAAAAAGGAAAAATATAAAATGCAAAAGTGTAAAAGTGTAAAATGTTTGAAGGAGTCTTGTTCAGTTCATTCAAGGTCAGCACTTAGGGAAAATCATGTCTAATATCTCCAAGAGAGGACCAATCAAAGAATAGTATATTCACAACTTAGGGCATGCAGTGCGTCGCATCTAGCCACCAAGAGGAATGTAATATGTTTAGAAAGATCACAATTATGAAGGACATCACACCCAATGTCATCCACAGAGTGAGGAATGCATCATATAAACAACAAGGCTTCACTAGGAACCAAGAATGAAAATGAATTATGGTAATGTATGCCCCCCACTTTAAAGGAATTGCTACACATCGTTCTATGAGCAATTACTTTAAAGTATAGAAGGAAAGAAAAATCAAGAAAACAAGGCATGAGAGCCAACTTGGAAAGCCCTATGCGAAGTCATATGTTTCAAAGTTAGGCTGTGTTATGTCAAGGAAAAGTGAAAAACAAAGAAAGGGAGTTGCCCCCCAGAAAAGAAAACACACCAAACACAAAAGTGATCTATGGATTGGAGGTCAGTATGTTCATTGCTGCAATATTTTTATGAAAGAGCGTGGAAATGTCATCATTTCCCAAAGCACATAGAACTGGAAGAATGACACAAAGAGACCGAAAACAAAGGAAAATGAAATTCCATTTTGGGTCAACGTGGAAGAGACATTGTGATCTCAAAACTTTGCATCGTCTCAAAAAGGAAAACACAAGAGAAACGAAAGAAAATAAAAAATCTTTTGGGTCAACATGAAGGAGACATTTCAACCTCAATGCTTTGAATCATTCCCATAAGGAGAACACAAAACAAAAAGAGAAAAAGACAAATACCTTGTGGGTCAACATGGAAGAGACATAGGGTGTCTCTATGCTTTGTGTCATCCCCAAAAGGAAAACACAAAACAAAGAGTGAAAAATAAAATGCATGACAAATAGAAGAATAGAGATACGAATAGAAGAAGTGTACAAAGAGAGGGAAAACATCAAACACATGATACGAGGGAACATAATACAAACATGAAAATGCAAAAAGGACAAAGGGACACTTGTAATGCAAATGTAAGTCAACCATTAACTAAGTTACTAGTTTCTCAATCTTAAATGGTTAGGCAGAAAAGGAATGACATAGTTAAGAGACAAAGACAAATGCAATACAAGGACAAGGCTAACAACTTCTTTCCTTCCACAAAGTGTAAAGGCAAGAATGAGCCGAGGTGGGTGATGTGAAAGAATCAAGCAATAGTGAGAATAGGGAATTCTACAACTATGGCATGATGAAGGGGTTTATATTGTTTTAAGGTATGACAGGGAAGCAATCAGTATCAATGAAGTGATACTTACCCAATATTTCCTTCAATGTCTGAAATTCTTCTGTTCGATGTCCAAGAATACGATGATATTTGCAAAATGGGACATTGGAGTCTTTAAGATGAATAACCAACCTATTCATAGGTGGTAAAAGTATTAGACCTTTATTTAAGAGCAGTTGAAGTCTCCTTTCACATTCCGGTGG
Organism: Sequoia sempervirens; assembly: GCA_007258455.2. Lineage (NCBI taxonomy): Eukaryota > Viridiplantae > Streptophyta > Pinopsida > Cupressales > Cupressaceae > Sequoia > Sequoia sempervirens. The sequence goes on from VDFB02141803.1 coordinate 11,399, forward strand.
AGGATGTGTGCGAAACTTGATCTTTTTGAGTTTGTAAGGTTGTTTTCACTTCCTAGATTCACCTTGTTCATGAATAGGAGGAAGAGGACCCATAGGGATCCTAACATCTTTTTCATTAGTAGATAATGGTTGTTCATGTGGAAGGAGAATGTGTTGGAGTTAAAATGACACTGACAGGGGGGGTGAATCAGTGTCTTAACATATTTGACCAATTTTCAAAAATTCAAAAACATAGCTCAGATTTGATCTCAATATTACTCTGATTAATGCATTCATGAGTTGAATGTAATAATTCATAAACAGAATTGAGAAAAATAATAATCCCAACAGTGAACAGAAACAACAACACAGTAAAGCAGTGAGCACACAGAAGAACAAAGAGATACAAGATTTTGTCGAGTGGAAAACCCTCCTGGGGTATAAAAACCACTCCTAAAATGCCTTGTAGGCTTAATATTTTTAATCAACTGTTCACAATACCTTATAGGCTGATTTTTGAGCACCCACTCAAGGAGCACCAACCCCTCGTTTAGAGATATCTATCTCAAGGAGTACCAACCCCTCAAATTATATTTTTGAACAATAATAATATCTCAGAGGATCTCTTTGTTTTCAGTTAAGCTCATAACTCTTTGTTTTCTCGTCTACAGAATACCCTAAGGATTCAATAATTGAATCCTTAAAATACTACATAGAAAAGAATATTACAATAAATCTCTGCATCTTTGTTTTTCAGATTTTTAATACAGAGTATTTCAATACATTTTTGATACAGCCAAAGAACAATCTCCCAGAATTATGACCAGAGAACTTACACTCTTTTCAACACAGGTTTTTATATACATTTCAAGTATGTCTGTCATAATGAAAGTCTTCAAAGAATGAGTTTTTCACAAGAATCTGAAACTCACTTGCCAATTTTAGAATTTGAAGCTGAATAATGACAATCTATAAATGATGGAAAAAATCAAGAGTAATGCCTATCTAGAGGGCTACAAATAATCCGTTATTTCAAAACCACGACTGCCCACAAATGAAACTCAAAGAATATTATACCATGTAACTGTTCTGAGATTCGATGCCAACCAATGATGTCGGCCTGCAACTATACTTAGAAATTCCCATGTCACCCACAGTGATTGAGTCTTCGTTAATCATTCGCTGAGACATTCAGATAGTCCTGCCGAAGGCAATTAAATCGCCAGACATTCCCCTTAGTTATTGCTTTCGCCATGACCCATCAGAGTCGGGAAGACCTCTCACAGACCACATTATGTTTCATCGAAAGCCCTTTTATCTCTTGTGTTTCATTGTGACATTCTACTGTCGGGGAGACATTTCGTAGATAATGCTTTATTTTACCGAAAGTCATGCTTTCATCCGATGTCGCTGAGACAATTCAAAATCGGGGAGACTTCTCGTAGAGCATCCTGTGTCTTACCAAAATCCCATGTGATCATACTTGTTGCCATGACATATCACTCTCGGGGAGACCTCATATAGATAATACTTCGTTATACCGAAAGTCACCCACCATCTTGTGTGTCGCTGAGACAAGTTAGATCCTATGCCGACAAAGTCCTTTTGTGTTCCATCGGCGAGACCGAAGGTCACTCACCGAGACCTTACGCCGAAAACCCTAACTCTTACCGAGATGTATACCTTTATGATGTCGATCGGTATAAGAAATCAAACTCGCCAAGACCTTTCTTCGAGCACATGAGACATACCAAATGTTCCTTTTGTTTTATGCATCGCTGAGACATATCAATGTTGGGGAGACCTCTTGGAGAGCACACTATGTCATACCGAAAATATTTATCCACTCTAAGTCATTGAGACAATACCAACCTCTCGCCGAAAGCCCCACATAAGACTTAGTCGGCAAGACCCAACAAAGTCGTTGAGACATTACTCTGAATATCATTAACTCATACCGATATAACCTTTGTGAACAAGTCGGTAAGACACCATGAAATCGCTATGACATTTCATCGAAGCCACAACCTTTTCTGATAACACCTTTTGGTGCACGGTCGGAGAGACAATATGTCTTCGGTGAGACCACATACCGAATACAACACTCCTGCCGATAGGGATCACCCTCTGTCACTGAAACCATGGAGAAGTCCTACTGAAAGCTGCCAGTATGTAAAATCAAATCATCATGACATCAGAAATGTCTTGCCGATAGGCAACACAGACGTTTAACAGAGAAATGGATCGGGGAGACCCTGGCATTCTCACACCGATATGTTCTTTCTTGTCACCGAAACAATGTACAAATAAGATAACCTGAGACTGCACGAAGCTCAAACTGAACAGTACCATAAGATATTAAAATTCTGAATGTAAACTATCCACTGAATGTCAAGACATGTAAACCATATAGACAAAATTGTACCAAGGTAAAGCATGAGAAACCAATCTGAAAATTTCAACAAGTAGAATCAACAGAAAGGGATTTTGTCATCAAGGACAAACCATATGATCACAACTGAGAACCAACAAACTCCCCCTTTGTCCTTGATGGTAAAACACAAATGACTCTCCCCCTTTTTTCCTCAATGACAAAGAATAGAAGAGAAGATTGTGCAATGCCAGGAAACACAACTGAGAAGCCAATCAAATACCATGAGAAACAACTGCAAAAAGAGTAACAGTGCAGCAACCAAGATTGTAGGAGAGTTGTAAGTGAATCAAAATATATAGCATGCTCCCCCTAAGCCAATGCTTGTAAAATCAGAGAAGTAAAGATTGAGAGATAACTCCCAATCAAAGTCTCAACCTTTCAAATAACTCTTTAGCTAAGGGCTTAGTAAAAATATCAGCCACCTGATCTTGTGAGCCAATAAACTGTAAGCAGACTTCATTAGCCAAAACCTTTGCTTGAAGAAAGTGAAACTTGATAGCAATATGTTTAGTGCGAGAGTGCATAACAAGATTTTTTGAAATATTTATCGCACTAGTGTTATCACAAAGAATGGAAACAGGTTTAGAAACATCAATACCCATATCTGAAAGAGTCTGACTCATCCACAGTACTTGAGTATAGCATGAAGTGGCAGCAATGTATTCTACTTCGGTAGTAGAGAGAGAAACAGATACTTGTTTCTTGTTGTGCCATGCCACTAAACGATCACCAAGAAAGAAGGCAGCACCACTGGTGCTTTTCCTATCATCCAAACAACCAGCCCAGTCAACATCAGTATAAGAAATCAAAGAGAAATCATTGCTTCTAGGATACCAAAGACCATAATCAAGAGTGCCCTGAATATATTTAAAAATCCTTTTAACAGCAATGACATGAGATTCTTTAGGTGATGCATGAAACCGTGCAACAGTGCAAACTGCCTGCATGATGTCAGGTCGAGAAGCAGTTAAATATAATAGACTACCAATCATTGATCTATATTCAGTTTGATTTGTATCAGGAGAATCATCAACCTTAGTAAGTTTGCATCCAATAACCATTGGAGTGCTAACTGGATGGCATTCATCCATCTGAATTTTCTTAAGCATCTCTCTAGCATACTTGGTTTGAAAAAGAAATATTCCATTTTCACGTTGAGAGATGTGAAGACCCAAGAAGAAATTTAATTCTCCCAATAATGACATTTCAAATTCAAATTCCATTAGCTGAGAGAATTTTTTACTCAAAGTAACATTGTTGCAGCCAAAGATAGTGTCATCAACGTAAATTTCAACAACCAAAATATCAGAACCTTAAGTTTTAACATAAAGATTATTGTCTACACCTCCTCTAACAAAACCATTTGAAAGCAAATGACTGTCCAGCCTAGAGTACCAAGCTCTAGGTACTTGTTTTAAGCCATAGAGGGCCTTTTTCAATCTATAAACATGATCAGGCTTATCTTTGCAAATAAATCCTTTAGGTTGTTCAACATAGACCTCTTCATCTAAATAGCCATTTAAAAAAGAATTTTTGACATCCATTTGATAAACAGTAAAGTTTTTGTAAACAGAATAAGCCAAGAATATTTTGATAGATTCTAGTCTAGCAACAGGTGCAAAGGTTTCACCAAAATCAATACCTTCTTCTTGAGCATAGCCTTTGCAGACAAATCTTGCTTTGTTGTGAATAACATTACCATTTTCATCAACCTTGTTTCTATATATCCATTTTCCTCCAATGACATTCTTGTCATCTGGTCTTGGGACTAACTCCCAAGTCTGATTTTTCTCAATCTGATCAATTTCTTCCTACATAGAATTAATCCAACATAAATCTATGAGAGCTTCATTAAAAAATTTAGGCTCAAACTGAGTAACTAAACAGAAAGCTATTTGAGCCTTTTCATCAGATTCAGTAGCCTTTCTCCTAGTTTGAACTCCTGCATATTTATCCCCAATAATCTGATCTTTGGGGTGATATATAGCTAGAGTTTTTGAAGGAGCTTTTGATACAACCTTTTCAGAACTTGCTTTTTCATTTTTAGGGCTTGTTGATTCAGCAAAAGACTTTGTTGTTTCAACTTCTTCTGAATTTGATTCAAGTTCAAGCCGTTCTTCCTCATTATCCTGCAAAATGTCAGCATCTAAATGTAATCTTTCATCAAACTTCACATTCACAACTTCAACAATCTTGTTAAGCATTTTGTTAAGGAATTTATAAGCTTTGTTGTGAGTTGAGTATCCCAAAAAGATACCCTCATCACTCTTTGATTGAAAGCTCCCAAGGTTATCATCATCTTTCTTGATAAACACTTACTTCCAAAAAATTTAAAGTGTTTGACAGAAGCAGTTTTTCCATACCAAAGTTCATAAGGAGTGTGTTTAGATTTCACCCTAAGCTGCACTCTATTCAAAATGTATATAGCTGTATGAACAGCTTCTTTCCAATACATATCAGACAACTTAGCTTCATCTAGCATGGTTCTAGCCATTTCTTTTACAGTTCTATTTTTACGTTCAACTACCCCATTTTGTTGAGGTGTTTTTGTTGCAGCATACTGTCTTTTAATGCCATGCAGTTCACAGTAATCAATAAACTCTTGAGAGGTGAACTCACCTCCTTTGTCAGATAGCAGACATTTAAGTTTCAAATCAGATTCCTTCTCAACCAATTTACGAAAGATTTTAAACCTTTCAAAGGCTTCTGATTTGTGCTTAAGAAATGTGACCCAAACCATTCTAGTATAATCATCCACAAATAGCATAAAGTACCTTTCACCATTAATAGACCTTGTTCTGGTTGGTCCACATAAATCAGTATGCACAAGCTGTAAAGGTTTTGAAGAAGAATGCTCTTTTTTTTTTTAAGCTGATTTTAGTTTGTTTACCACTTAAACATTCTTTGCACACAGAGTTTTTTGGCTTGCTAAGAACTGGTAGACCTCTAACATTCTAATTTTTACTGATTCTAACTAGATTTTCAAAGTTTATG
>VDFB02141803.1:16905-82671 GCA_007258455.2 Sequoia sempervirens
CTGAGTCTCTGCATTCCTTTGCATTCCAGGAAACTCTGCTATGCTTCCACGTGTTGCGGCTGTGAGATACTTTTGGTCATTTTTATTTGCTGCCTCATTGGGCCCCAAAAAACTTCCACGAAGCCCTCATTCCTAATTTTTTTTGGTGGGCCCCACAGTTGCTATTTGCGGTGTACACTTGCTATGTGGCCACTATTCGCAAATCTTTCCGCATAGAGATGAAGTAGCAACCACAGGCAACGAAATGCTACCACATGTCTCTTTTGCGCCTAGCTGGTGATCATTCCCTCCATTCTTGGTGAAATGCTCCGCCTGTTCGACATGTATAGCATTAATGCAAGTCCTCAGCGGCGAAAGAAAAGGGTTCATACGGGCAGCGAAAGGCTGCCACATGCCTAGCCAGCAGATCTCATATTCGGGCGATGGACTAGATAAACCGAATGATGCTATTAGTCGTTGCGTGTCATAATCATTCGCACAGGAGTGTGACACTTGTTTGATCGGGTCTTGCAAGGACCACTGCCATCATTTGTAGAAGATGCACTTGTGCCTAGAATGAATGGATGCTTTGTTCTAGATTGATTATATTGTAATGGCCTTGGGAATATTATGATTCCTGCATCATTGCCAGAGGATTGTAAAATCTTTTCTGCTGCTCTCCGAAGCGGTGGGGGTTTTTTCCCTGCTATATATAATTTTCTCTGTTATGAGAAAGAGGTCCAGAATTTGAAGGAAAACGCTGGTTTTAGAAAAAGATGCAAGGCCTTTATTGTTGTTTTATATTATTGCAAAAAACTCTCAGACTGTGCCAATTGTTCGGCCTTTCTATTTTTTATGCTATTTGAGCAAACTGTAAACTATGTATCTTATCGTCTGGACATTTCATTTAAGAACTTCTATATATGTTGAATGCAATTTTGCTGACCTAGACCATGTCTAATGACTCTTCTTGGCAGTAGGAATGTGTGCAATATTATTTTATGTCAATGAATGGGTTGTCTATGCTATAATCTTAAGTTTTTGATGTTCTGAAACACTACAACACCATTCAGGCCCTTAGATCTATTATTTATTGTGCCTATCATTAATTTTTGGCGCATCGCCTTAGATTAGACTTTATTTGATTATATTTATTTACTTTTCCCTTTCAAACCCCCATTATAGAAGAAGCCAACTTCTCTAAAAACCCGAAGGTCACTCAGTTTAGTGCAAAAGGTCCACCATAAACTGAGTTTCCCATAAGACACTGTTACCTCATCAAATTTTGGCATCAACAATACCATTCATAGGGATCCCATACTCATTACTAATAAAATGGTATGCTCTTAATAAATCACTAATGGATCAAGCACAAAAATTACGCAAAGCATTCACCTCACTCATTTGTGTCACATCATATGGTGATGGTAGATCAACATGAGTGTATGGATCATAACTACTAGATGTAGTCTTGGTGGTAGGAAGGATAATTCGTGGGTGTAATAAATATCTACCAACATGATCAGATGACATCTGATCAATCTAAGTAGCAATATTAGTACTGCAATGTTGTTAAAAATGTCACATTTAATAGGGGTGATTGTTGGCTCTATTGTTGTTGCTAGTTCTAAATGTTTTAGAATAACCAAAAGGTTTGGACAAACTAATTCCCTCTTGTTGATGGGTAGTGGCAAGTTTGGTCATCTAAATTGAGGTATGTCAGCAAACCTCCCTCTCCCCTATCCAACATGTTGAGGAAAATATGTGTATTTCTACATCTAGCTATAAATAAAACTCAACATATAGTTATTTATAAAATAGAGTGACAACTCATCATTATGAAGTCATTTGTGATATGTTGTCAACCATCTAGGATAAATAAAAGGAGCCACAAGTTGGTTTGCACACCTAGTGATTGCATAAGCTCTCACTCTATCTCGCCCTTCATAAAATGTGAACATGCTTTGAACACTATCTAATGAAACTCTCATAGAAATGGATGACCATTTCTAACGACCAGTAACACTCCTAGAAAGGGAAAGATAAAATTACTCAATGCTAATCTCATCATAGGGAATGCATGATTGAATGAATCCAATCAGATGTGTAATCTCATCCCTAATAGTAACTAACCTCTCTCTATTCGACAGGTTTGGGGTGTTATGTATTATTTTCTCTAAATAGCTCAAGGCAACATCTAATCTCCTAATGGTGTCATCATATAGAGTAGACCTAGACTAAGTCTGCTCATTAGTCTAATTAGATTGATGAGAAGTCTGATCAACCATATGTAGAAATAGATCTGCTTAATTAAAACAATAACATACATTTAATTTTAAAACTAAAACATTTTTAATATACAAGTTCAACTTTAAAACCTTTAATTTAATCATACAATTTAAGTTCATACATTCAATCATCATGTGCATAAAAACTCAAGATTCATACATGAAATTATTCAATATTATAATATAATTAAATTAAATATGAAATTAAATCTGAAATCTATTAATTTTACTTGTATTTGATTAAATGAAAGTCTGTTCATATAAGTGATGTAGGATACATACACCCTTAAGTTGATTGGGAAAAAAAAATTACTACCTCCTCATACCTATCTAATACATATATAGAAATAAATAGCGATTTGTACATGCTAATCCAATACACATAATCTATTATATGTAGCTCAACGCTTAACCAATAGGTAAGAATAAAAACCATTTATATGAAACAACATGGATAAGGGTTCTTTGAACACCATTAATGCAAACAAACAATAAATATAGAGAATTTAAATATGTACTAGTGCAAACTCATTTCTGTTTTAGCATGAGGTCCTTCCATTAGAATATATTGGGGAATATGTTTAGAGGATGTTGAACACACAAATAACACACCTTCCTATATCGATTTCATAATTTTTAGCCAAGTCTTACTAAACTTAATAATTAGATTTTAAAAACATGTAGTTTCTCCTTGTTTGCAATTTTGACCCACCCCAAAATCTTAACTTTCCCCAATTATCCTGTTGTTGTTCCAGCCTCGGTGTCATTGAGATTACAGTGGTCCTTTATTATGTTTTTGATACCTTTGAACATAGAGATTTCTACCTTCAGCTGGAACAGTTTGATTCCACAATATCATACACAAATTTTGGGAAGAGGTCTTCTCTCATGTCCATTCTCATTTAAACAATGGTAAATATGCAGTTGGATAATGAAATGGATGGCTTAGCAAGCAATGCAGAAAATCATATCCTTTCCAAATTCCCCAAGGTCCAGATCAGGGAAAATAAGCAAACCAGTAATAGTTTACAAAGAACAATGTTATAGGTTCAAAAGGATCATGGAGATTTTTTTTAAAGAAAATATGTGATTAAGAATGAAGCGAAGGATTTAGTTGGGAAGACCCTCATGAAGCATGTTATGCAAAACCAGATACCTGCAAGCAATACACTTCTTGAAATAATGATTTTTCATTTGCCACCTCCTTTTATGGCTCAAGGATATCGTATAGGGAATTTGTATGAAAGACCTCTCGATGATGTCTATGCCAAGGCAATCAGGAACTGTGACCTTGATTGAACCTCGATGTTGTATATTTCCAAGATAATTCCAACCCCTGACAAAGGGAGCCTTTGGTCAGTTCTTGTCAGGGACATTTGCAAAGGGTATGAAGGTTACAATCATGGGTTCCAACTATGTGCTTGGAGAGAGGAAAAATCTATATGGAAAGTGTGTTCAAAGAACTCTGGTTGATGAAGAGTCTGTAGTGGTTGACTTGTATTTTGAAACACAGAGATCAGATTTGGTTAAAGTGCCTTCAAAGCTTTCAAGTAAAATTGTGGAAATGTAAAAAGTTTCAAATATCAAGCATTGGGTCTTGATGAGGCTCTCAAGACCTCATCAATATTCGATGTGGTTGTGAAAAACATTCAAAAAATCGATATGAAAGAAAGCAAAGAATTAAATTTTCAACAGTCTTCAAATGAGTTTTGACGCTTTTATGCGGTTTTAGAACTACTTCAAGTCCGAAGCCTCAAGAGGAGTTTGAAACCCCTCTTTCCATCGACAAAAAAGACAGCAAACACAGAAAGATGTGGTCTTATGGCTCCATGATTTCAACATATGTTCATTGAAGCGGTTTGAGCTCTCTAGCCAATGTAGAGGGCAATTTAGTGTCGCCTCATCTACTGCAGCAAGGCGCGAAATGTTCGCAGGATATGCACAAAATGGATTTGTTGAAAATTTTCGAAACTTCAAGCTAATACTATTTGCAGGTATAAGTCCAATTCCATGTCCTTTGCCAACATATTCACTGCCTGCACAAATATAGGAACTTTGGAATAGAGCATCTACGTAAATCGAATTATTGAGGATAAAGAGATTTCATCAAATGTTGCAGTAACAACTGCTTTGATAAACGTGTATGCGGAATGTGAAAGCATAGAAAAGGCATATGAACTATTCGACAGGTCTCCTGAGAAGATATCATCGCATGGATAACAATGATTGCAGGATATACACGGTGGATTTGTTGATAATTTTTTAGAAACCTTTAAGCATATACAACTGATAAGATTTACTATGATGTGCTGTATTTGACAGATTATTGGACTGCTCTCTGGTAGACAAAAAAAAGGTGCAACGAGTGATGAAAAGGAGTATCATAAGTATTATCTCCTTGGAGGAGAAAGGGCGATAATCATGATAATTTTAGAATTGATTCAAATGAATTAGCAGTAGAAGTTATTCTTGATAGAAAGAGGGTTCAGAATATAAGCAAGGATGAACTAGTGATATGGGCTTCACTACCTCGGAAAGGACAAAGCATATGAAAATTTGTGACGTCGACATAAAATCAATGTTTCATGGGGACACGTCCCCAAAAAATCCGTTTCATAGGCGGGATGTGATAGCAATTTGGGGATGTCCCTCTACCGACCTACCACCAACACCACCATCCCATCACCCTGTCGTTGTCTCCAAGATGCGCTAAGACTTGAGGATGATGGGATGTCCTCTGAACATCTAGGGGATTCATAATTTTTATACTTATACATCTTTCTATAACTATTTTTTCAAAATTACTATGTGCCAGCACTGCCGCCTACGCCACCAAACTTAGAGCCCCTATCCTCGCCCCCTAAATGTGTCCTTGCCATCCCGTCCACTCGTTCTTGAAACCCGTGGAACATTGCATAAAATCTTCAAGTAGAACCATCACCGGAGGGTTGTCAAATTTATTGTGAGCAATGCAAAATTTCCGAGACATTGACTTATGCTGCACAAAACTTGTGTATTGTGCAAAATAAAAACCACCATTCAAGCCTACTTTCTCAGAGGGAGCGTCCTATCTATCCATCAAATGCAGTTTGTTTTTAGTTTGGTTACTCTAGAGTATGGTGTCGAAGCAGCATTGGAGATGTGGACTTGTTCAAGCCAAATAATGGGTCTGATTGTGAAGATGATATTGGATGTATGTCTCACAAAAGTACCCTATACAACAAGCAAATATATTAGAAATTTTCAAACTCCCAAAACCAGTCTCATGAATTGGAGGTATATTGCTGGTCGAATTGCTGAGTAGTGTTCAGACACAAGGAACTAATTGGATTTATTAAATATGTGTGTGTTGTGTATACGGTTGGAAGGTCAGTTAATGTTACTACTAAGTCCAATGATGATGCAATGGCAATTGGAAATTCATGGTTGATGTCAGCAATCTACCTATTGTTCCTCTTGGGAATTGTCTATGAAGGCAACTGATTACACCATTGACTATCACTTTTTATTTTCAATTAATTAATAAATATAGTCAAAGGTGCAATCAGTTGCCTGCATAGACATTGCCTTCCTCTTGTGAATGTTCTATTAGCTATTCCTATTTCATAGTTATGTCAAACAAAGTGTGAAGCTAATTCATTCAAAATTCACATTTTAACTTATTTATGAGTTAAATATATTGTGAATATGAGAAGATGAAGAGATGCTTTTGTTTTGTAACTAATTTTCCAAAAAATAGTTATGGGGATGAAAGGAAACTATAAAAGAGAGTTTTAATTGTTAAAAAGGGGGAATTTGGGTAGAGAGAGGACAATAGCAGTATTTTTACAGCACAGTTGTTTATGTAGAGGATGTAGAGTTGTGAGCTCTGATTTTTATTGAAGGAATGAGGAGATATTTTGAATCTTTGTGTTTGATTGTTTTCCTTTGGATTGTAAGTTTTTTGTGTAAAATTTACAATCTTTCTTTTTTGGTGTTTCTATTATATATGGTTAAGATTATATCTATTATGTTACACCTTGTCTCTTAGTTACGGGTTACTTTTACTTTGTAAGTAAATATGATGATAAATGTTAGTCAGGACTTTGATATGTTTAGTAAGTGAATCAAATATTGGAATATGCATTGAGATGTTATTGCTTTTGAAGGAATGAACATGTATTGCAATATGAATGCTTTGATGATACAGAATGATTTATGATACTAATGGATTTTATGTGAACAACTAACTACCTTTGTGATGTACTAAGTTGAATGCAGGAACATGTTCAAACCTTTGAAAGAGAGGGAAAGTATCACTTAGGAGAGGAGCTTGGTTTGGTAACCCTTAATGAGCCTAATTGAGCATTCACACATTGTCGCCCTAGTTGGTTTTAGTTGATTCAAGCCAAGTTTGAGTAGATGGTAAGTGATTGTCAATTTAGTTGTGTATGCTGATTTTGGGATCTTGATCTATGAATGTTTTGGTTTGAATGTATGTGATTGAATCTTTATTTTGAGTGAAATTTATTATAAAAGGGTTTACAAGAATATGTGATTCAATGGAGTATATACATAGAATGTATATACATATATGTGTGTGTGTAAGTGTGTGCAACAACTCATACATATGAGTATATGTGTGCATGGGCATACATAGGTAGACATACCTACACATGCTCATGAACCAATAACCCATGTACATGAGAATGCCGATTAGACAATTAAGACACACACACACACACACTTTGTGTATGTACATCAATTGATGAGTACATGATTATATGTAATTTAATATATGATTATTGAAATAGCAATATATACATATATATACATTAAATATAATGTATATATATTAATATATATATATATGTATGTTTTAATACATATATAATATATATGTATATATGTGTGTGTGTGTGTGATTATTTCAATAAATATCTATATATTTTTTTAAGTGGCATTATATGTATTTTATTATCTTATGAATATAATCACATATATAATGTATGTATATATATATCGGATTGAATATATGTTGAACCCATTTATTTTTTTTTGCTAGATAAAAAGCTGGGTAGGGCCAACACCCGTTTATATTAAAATATCAAAGATTACATAGTTTAAACGTTACATACCAACACACAGCCTACACCTCCATGACTACTTACATCCGCTGCCAGTTGAAAACAAAAAGGCATACCACTAAAAAGAGAAATCCTCCAGGACTGTAATCAACCAATCCCTCAGGGCTGCAAACAACCACTGCCAGCAATTACCATGAAGGCTGAAGTCAACATAAACAGAGCAGTCCAATGCCACCTCACCGCCAACCACCTTATTCGCCACGTAGAGCTCTTTTTGATAGCTCATCAACTAATGAGTTCCCTTCTCAAAATATGTGACTAATTTTAAAATCTTCCAAGTCATCAATTAATGTCCTAATACCAGCCAACCATCTATTAATCTTCCAATTGGGGGCAAAGTTTTGACGAATGGCATTTACGATGATCAAGGAATCTCCCTCCAGATGAATCTTCTTCGCCCCGAGCTCTTTACCCAACTCCAAACCTCTCAAAGCCGCTCTAATTTCTGCAGTATTGTTTGTTGCAACACCAATGTGTTCCCTGCATTCAACAATGATTGTTCCCTGCTCATCCCATGCAACACAGCCAATCCCACTTGGCCCCGGATTTCCCCCGGAAGCGCCATCAAAATTTATCTTGATCCAACCTGGGTTTGGTGCAGTCCATTTGACCCCCTTCCGAGGATTCACCAGTCGCTCTGATATCCTTGATCCCATAAGCTTTGGAACCACCAACCCTGCAAACTTCTTGGTCAACTCACTGTCCCAACTAGTAAAGACATTATGTTTCAAATATGAGGAGTTAACTGCAAAGTTCACCACTTCTACAATAGTGGATTCAATCTTCTTGACTAACAACTCCCTTGGTGTTCCCAAATCCTTGAAAATTCTGCAGTTCCTTTCTTTCCAGATTTCCCATATTACAATTGAGGGGGAAACTTGCCAAATACATCCAAAGAAGTCTTGTTTCTTGATGATCAGCCAGTTGACAAACCATTCCACCAACTCCCGAGGAAGGGGGCAAGAAAAATTTAACTTGGATCGAATGAAGTTCCAGCAAAATCCCGCATATGGATAGGTCAATAGGAGGTAGTTCGCGTCTTCAACATGTTTCTTACAAAGAGGGCATCTCCCCAGGCCACTAATCCCAAATCTGGCCAAGCGGTCTTGTGTTAAAATCTTTTTTCTGAATTGCCAGCCATGAAAAGACTCCGGCCTTGGGTAGACAAAATTTTCCCCAAAGAAGTTTTTTCGGCCAGTGTTTATCATCCATAATTGTTTCCCCTATCCTATAACCAATCTTCACTTTATATTCCCCATCCATCGACGCACACCACCTAATCCTATCTATTTCTCCTGAAGCCGTCCATGTTTTGTACTTCAATATGTCTGCCAAAATCACCTTTTGATCATGGGGCGCATTTAACTCTGTCAGTGATTTCCACTTCCAGCTTGGTTGACCATTCTCTGCTGCAAACGATCCATAGTTGCATACTTCCTTTCCCCAAACACGAGTTGTCTCTCTACGAATATCCTCCAGATGTGGGAGAGACTTAAGGGCTAGATGTCCCTCCCAGGTTTCCTCCCAGAACGCTGCTTTCCTACCATTGTTCACTTCCCAAGTGATGTGTTTGGTGACTATTTCTCTACACTCTAAAATAAAGTTCCAAATTGCCGAGCCTCTCAGGGGATTCTGAACGGTGAGTATTCTAGTTGCATCATCTGTGTCAAGATATTTCTCTCAAGATTTGAACCCACCGTTGTTATCCTTTGCAATAAATATACCAGACAAGCTTCGCTCCCATTGCCAAATTCATTATATGTAACTGTTTCACCCTAGCCCCTTTCACCCCTTGTGGTTTACATATCTTGTCCCAAGCCAATAATGGGAATTTCTGAGAGTCATCTGAGCCACTCCAAAAAAATCTCCTCATTAGCTGAATCAGACCTTCTTCAATTGCTTTAGGTAACTTCATGCAAGACATTGGATAGACCGGAATGGCAGAGAGAATAGCTTTTATCATCATGACTCTATCGGCCGAAGTAAGCCATTTTCCTTTCCAGCTCCCCATCTTCTTCCTACAATTGTTCAGTAATGATTCCCAATAACTTGCTTTGTTTACCCCTACAAACAAAGGCATCCCTAGAAACTTCCAAGGAAAGTTGGCAATTTTCAATCCCAGAATTCTTGCTAACTCGCTTTGAAGACTCGGCTGAACATTGAGGAAGAAGACTTCAGATTTGCGCCAGTTGATGCACTGACCAGAGGCCAACCCATACTCATTCAACAATTTATTGATGCACCTGGTCTCCACCCTAGTAGCAGCCCCAAATAATAAAGTATCATCCGCAAATTGGTTGTGAGTCGACTTGTCTATTCCCGAGGCGACTTCTATACCCTTCCACTTCCCTTCGTCCCTAAGATGTGATATACTTCTACCGAGTGCTTCGGCCATAATGATGAAAAGAAAGGGTGAGAGGGGATCCCCCTGTCTGATTCCACTTGAAGATTCAAAGAAACCATGTACTGATCCATTTACTAATACCGAGAATTTGGGTGAATTGATGCAACCACTAACCCAACCCACCCACTCTTGTTGAAAACCAAACTTCTTCAATACCTCCAACAAGAATTGTCAGTCCACCAAATCATACGCCTTAAGAATATCCAGTTTAATGATCATACTGGGAGTTCTAGTCTTTCTTGCAGTATGTATAGTTTCATGTGCCACAATAATGCCTTCAAAAATCGATCTACCTGGGGAGAAACTGCTTTGCTCCTCCGAGATAACTTTCTTGAGAACCTAATTGAGCCGATTAGCAATGATCTTTGTTATTATTTTGTAAATTGTGTTACAGAGAGAAATTGGTCTATAGTCTCCAAAATTCTGAGGGTCTTTCTTCTTGGGAACAAGTGCGATGAAAGTGTGGTTGAAGGCCCCAAGCACCCATTTATTGTCATATGATAATCAATGGATATAAACCGATTCATATGAATCGATAGATTTATATTGATTTACATTGATACTAAGTTATTAATGCTTTGCATATAACATGACACAATTTTAAAGCATTGTATTTAAAAGCATACAGTTAAAGTTATTATTGTGTACCATTATATGCCACCAAAGACTAAGTCAATAACCTTGAGTGAGGCAGTGTATGAAGCAAGGAGAGGGAAAATTAAATATTGACTTTGTCCTCCACTTTATAAGGGCGCTAAAAATAATGTGGTGCCAAGGTTCATACAATATTTTGAACTAGATGTTTAAATTCCATTACGAACATGGAAACAACCAAAGGAGTCAACTTAGTCTCTTGGCTGGCTGGCCAAAGCACTTGTCCCTATATTATGGGAACTTAAGCTTGCATTTTGGAGTATTATTCTTGTTGTCCCTTATAAAAAGTTGACTCAATCATTTAAATGGTGAGGACTATTATGTGTTGCAAACATGTGAGTTTGCTTAATGAGTCGTTGCATGAGGTTAGAAGTGTGGAAAAAATATTAACTTGTTTGTAGCCTTCGGTTGCTCACATATTAGTATAAATAGAGGTGCTCATTCTACCAATTGTTACACTTAACATTTTGATTTCCTTGTGTTATTCTGCTGCAATTGCTGTGTAAAGTGAGTTGAGAGTTTATGAGTTAGAGAGTGGTTTTGTTGATTTACATTGATATTGTTGGGAGATTTAGTGAGAAGCTAGTAGAGGAGTTTTGGGTTACTCTTAGAAGAAGTTGCAAGCAATCTTGAGCCATTAAGCTAGGAAGGAAGATTAATCAATTGGAGCTTTATAGCTAGTTTCTATACTTTTCTCTTTTATTTTGGAAAGGTTAAATAACTTTGATTACTATGTTGGAAAAGAATGATTTGATTATGTTGTGATGCTTGTTTATGTTTGCATGTTCTTGGTTGTTACTTGCTTTGATGGAACCTATTTATTAGGTTAATAATTTTATATACCCTATATGAGAATTCATATGATGGTGTTTCTATTTGGACTATATGTATGTTGAATGAAATATGAAAAAAGGAATATACCAATGTCTTGAGATAACTTGATTTTTTTAGCTTATAATGCTAGGTAAAGCCTTGTGAATAATGATGTTAGCAATACAATAGTAATAATGGTATGATATACATATCGATGTAGATAGGAAGTGATGTCATGCAAACCATATTGATAATCTATGCTTGCTTGATCACTTGATCATTACTTTACTTTGATTGAAACCCTAGGTTGAGAATAACCTATTTTGGTTGGGTTGTTTACTTGATTATTGATTGAAGCAAAAAGGTTGGGATTAACCTATATAATTTCAGATTGTTCACTTGATTGTTGACTTTATCTTTGATTGAAGCCATTTATTGTTGAAGGTTATACTTTTGATTGAAGTCATTTATTGTTGAAGGTTACATTTTTTATTGAGGTCATTTATTGATGAGATTATACTTTTGATGGGAGTCATTTATTGTTGAGATTACACACTTGAATGGAGACTTTTATTGTTGGGATTGTACTTTTGGGATAGAGTCATTTAATGTCATAATGTTATGCTCATCGTATGCCAATACTATATGTATGTAACATATGATAGAGTTGCTTTGAGATACTTGTAACAATGTCATTTGGATATGAATTAATGAGAAGGCTATTCCTAGGGTTAGGTAAATCCACGAGAAAGGGGATAGTCTTTGAATATAATACTAATGGTCAATACAAATTGAGCAATTAAATGTGGTGAAATAGATGACCTCATTCAAAGTTATTGGGTGATGAATCTTTGGCCAAAGTAGTGTAGGTAGCCACTATCTACATTGTCAATTTACTCTGTGATCTAATTTGCATTCTAGGCTGGGGTGATCATATATGAGGTAGTAGACATTTTGGTAGCTCTATATATGTAGGACACATCACTATGCTTTGGAAAGACTATTTGAAGGATGAGGTTACCAAACCAATCTCTTCATCGAATGGAGGGCCATCTTACCAAGAGGGACCACAATAAGTCCATGGTTGGTGGGAAAGTGCTTGAGTGATGCTTCTCCTCATGCAGTTAGCGACCAAGATTTGGAACAACATTTTGGACCATTGGTATTTTTGATTCAAGAATTGAAGATGTACGCGCTAGTATTAGGAACAACTAGAAAGCATGCACGTGGAAAAGGGGACATCTAGAATGTATGCACCAATGTTGGGACATCTATAATAGTTTGTATTTCTAGTTCATGTCAGCTTGTTTAAGCGAAGTATGTAATCATGAGTTCAGCTATATGCAAATTGTAATGTGAAATGTTATATTGAATATATTTATGTAAAGTTAAATCATACTTATATTGTTTGAATGATTCTTTGATTATGCAATGGAAAATTTTGGATAAATTTATGTTTCAAATGGTGCATATACTATGGAAAAGAAAAGAAATTTTTTATTACTCTTTGGGTTTGATGCATAAACTATTCACTTGTGGGTAAAACTTAGAAAAATTACTAGGTAGAACATTGGGCATGTTACATATTATGGGATCCGTGAATTCTAATATATATACTTGGGATGTATTGTTGTTAATTCTTCTTATTATCATTTGTGGATACGAAGTAAATGATATGTGTGTCATTTGTCTTCGCTCCCTTTATCCCAAATTTACCATCACTTTTGTGTCATGGTTATGCACAAAAGTTATATTTTCCTTTCCTACTTTTTGGTCAAAAACATACCTCTAAAAACTAAATTATATTATACGAGGGAGCTGCCCTTCTCAAATGCAAAGGAAAATCACCAATGAAATGGTGATCTCTCCAACTATTAGTGGCATTTTTCTTTATTAGTTGGGCAAATAAAGTTAAAAATAAATTAATTTTCATAAAGAAAAATATGTTTTCCAATAGATTTTTGGTGACTCTGTTGGGGAAGAAGTAAGGTGTTTGTGATTTATTTCTTCAAAATTTTGAAGGTACCTCCCCAAGAATGGAGTTGGTGACTCTGTGTTTGGAACTTACACAAAAAACTTCTTTGGTAGAAGAATTCTTGATTTGCATCATGACCTTAATTTCACCCCAAACATGGGAAACCCATTTTGGACCATTGGCTTTAGCACAATACACAACCTTACCTACATGTTCCCAAGTTCAATAGAGAAGATTCTCAAGATGTGGAGGATCATATCTCAACTTTTACACTAGCATGTTTAAAATTGAAAAATTAAATAAAAACAAATAACCTAAATTTATTATCACACAAAATATTTTAAATTTATTAGGACACATAAAAGTAAATTTCTAAATTTATTTATTTAAAATATAAAAAATATTCAATATAATTTTTAAATATTTCAAGAGTTAAAAGCATTCAAAAACATCATTTATATTCTATATTTAAAATTAATAATCTAGATTATTATACATCTTTATAAGAAGTATTATACGTTTAAAATATTTTAAAAAATTAAAATTATATTTTCTTTTAAAATATAATTATAAATTAAAATTATTTTAAAATTGTAAAATTTAAATTAAAATTGAAAAAACCTTGTGAATTCTTCCTTTCGAGAGGCAATATAATAAGAGGTTTATGTTCTGTGTAGATTTCAATTTCTATATATATATAGCCTAGTTTCCATGTTATAAAAGCATGCAAAATTGGTATGAAGTTGACAAAAAATTGAAGGATCGAGCTAATGGCGAAAGCAAGTTTTATTGCAGAAATGTAGAAATGCTAGTAACCTGTTTCATACTTGCAGCTCCTTCTGCAAAGATAAACTGAAGCTTAAAGAAAATTGCAGCTCCAGGGGAAGATCATGTTGCTAATAAGGAGGCTGCAGCTAATCTGGGAAAGGCTTTACATAAAAAGGGTAAGTATGCAGGAAACAGCTTCTCCCTAGCTTACTGTCATTCCTGGTAAAGCTTAGGTGATGGATTTCGGAGATATCCCTATGTCTCTCGATCCTTCACCTTTAGAGCTGAGTTTACCCGCTGAAACAGTTGATGCTTTTTCAAGGCTGAAGATCTCCATAGCTGTAGTAGGAAGATTTGCAGGTAAAGTTGTTAAAAAGCAGACCTTCAGCAGATAGATTGAGGAATTTTGGCCTAATATCCATCTCCCCTCCCTGACTACTTTCTCGAATGGATTCTTCTTGACTCAGTTTAACACGGCTGTAGACACGAAGCACATCTCATACCAAGGGTCTTGGTTTAATGGTAGAGCAGGGCTATTCCTCAACCCTTGGCAGCCCTTTTTGACCCTGAGTTTGTGGTTCTCTCTGCAATACCCTTTTGGGTTCAGCTTTACTACCTCCCATTGGTTTGTAGATTGGAGGAAGAGATTCTATTAATTCTAAATTAAATTGTCACTTTTATCAAATTGGTCCTACCTGTGATGACTTTCATGGAAACCATGCAAGAGCCTGTGTGCTTTTGGACCTCTCAAGGCTGGTATTCAGTTCCATCCAAATTTTGTTTCTAGCAAGTTCATGTTTACAATTCATGGATATTAAAGAATTTCCTATCAGGTGCTTCTACTGCAACTGTTTTGAGCATAAACAATTTGATTGCTTCACTAGTAAAAGGTGGTGAGCTCAATTGTACATTGGGTCCTATAAAAGAAAAGCCAAGTAAGGAGTCCTTCGGAGGAATAATGGCAGCTTTTTGCATCAAAAGGCTAAAGGCTCTTTGGAACCAAGGAAGGAGCATGTTCAAGAGGATCAGCAGTTGGAGATTAATGAGAATGCAACAGTAGTAGGAGCAATTGACCTCTTGAATACCTGATTTGACATTAGGTATCTTCTCGTGAAGTTGCAATCTGGCGGAAAAACTAAAGAAGTGATTAGGTCAGAAATCAGAAGCGGAGAAACTTTGGAAGGCAACTCATTAGATGATTAAAGAAGGAATGAAATGGACTATGGAGGGTCTCCTCTCTTGTCAGAGAAGGAAGCAAGTGGAGACCCGAGCCTGAGTTTCCACTCTTTTAGATCGTATGTTTAGTTGATCGTGGATTTTGTAGCCCGTATTTCTTTTATTTAACAATCTCTATTATCTGTGGTTATATCCTGTAAGACCTCACGCTCAATGCCCAAGTCTAGTGCTAAGTTATTGTTTGTTCAGGTGATATTGTCTTCTTTAGTATTATTATGTGACTTTATATCCTCTTTTTTATGGGCCAGAGCCCCAATAGAAACCTCACAAAAAATGAAAAAAAAAGAAATACTTTCATGGAAAAACCAGATACTTTATTTGAAAGAGAAGCTTTGCAAAAGGGCAACATTTTTCTGAGCCCTTAAATTATTGAAAGGATCAATTTGAGAAGCCCTTGCGAGCTGATTACAGGACAATTAATCAAGAAGAGTTCTTTTAAGAGTTACACAATAATTCACCCCATTCGAAGCACATGCCGCATTAATTTGCTTTCTAGGTTACACCTGTCCAAATAAATCAGGCAGACTTATGAAGTCTGGCTCTTGTTTATGAGGCTCATTACAGCAGCTCTGTCTGGCAATGCAGGAATTGCACCCTTTTCTGTCGTTGTTAAAGCACCAGCGCCATTTGCAAACAGTAGAACTTCCCTCAATCTATTTTCATTCTGTGGAGGCAATAAATTATGGTTAGTCAATCAAATTATATAAGTAATTCAACATGGGTGTTCCTTTACTGCAATAGAAGAATATGTTGCTGCATTTTATTAAGATT
Organism: Sequoia sempervirens; assembly: GCA_007258455.2. NCBI lineage: Eukaryota > Viridiplantae > Streptophyta > Pinopsida > Cupressales > Cupressaceae > Sequoia > Sequoia sempervirens. The sequence continues at coordinate 32,920 of VDFB02141803.1, forward strand.
TATCATAGTTGTTTGATCAAATGCTGACTTAAAATAATGGCCATTCGTTCTAAAAATTAATATAGAAGTCAAGCAATTCATATCTCACAAAAAATTAAATATCTAAATGAAGCACTGATTATACACTTGATTATTAGGAACATACATGAAAAAAATGTTATTAGTGAAATGACTCCTCCTAGAGGCCATTTTGAAATAAACTACATAAGATTTGTCATAGTTCTTTTACAATACAAAGCACAGGCATTTTTAAAATAGTTATTTGGTCAATGTAAAGGCTTCCATGGGTATAGCTTGTTTGTTAAGTGGGCTCCCTTGTATAAACTAAAGGTCATTACACTAAAGGTCAATGATTACTCTAAAGGTGATTTTGAGATCAACTACATAAGACTCATCATAGTTTTTAAAAATAATGTAGAGTAGAGAAATACAATGGGCATGAAATCTAAACATTGAAATTCTTGAATCTAAGAGACGCCAATGCTACCACCTTTGTGCATTGAAAAACGGCTATTCACTTTCAAGATTCTAGAATTGCACACCTGATGAAAGAAATGAAGACTAGAGTTACCTCAAGTAATGACATGTCCTTAACCAGTTCATTCAGAAATGCCCCAACATATGCATCACCAGCACCAGTTGTGTCCACAGCGTTCACTGCTAAGCCCTTGACTTTTCCTCGAAAATTCTATTAAAAAAAAATGAATGATCAACAGAAATTTTTCTTTTCAGATTGAGAGTAATACAATTACTAGGGAACAATTAGTTTATCTGCATTGGCAACCATGAGCAAGGTCATGCTTGATTCTGCTTCTTTCTTGAAATCCCTCAATAATCGAAAAATTTCAGCAGAACTTGTGTATCATCATTAGAAACAGTGGCAGTGGGCATTAAAAAAGAAACACCTCGATCACAATTAGACCTTAAATTCAGAATTACTCAGTTCTTTACAGGTACTAACCTTAGTATAGTATCTGCAACCTTTTTTTTTCCTTCGGTTACAAGCAGTAACTTAAGTCCGGGATGCATAAGTGTCTCAATCACTTCATCCTTTTCATAGTCCCCACCATTTGTAAGGAATGCTACTTCTTCATCACTGACCTGTGGAAACACAAAAAAAAACTGAACCTTTGGCAAGAGAGGATAGGAGACCAAGAAACTATTCATATGACAAAGCATGTAAGCTGTAGAATTTCTTTTTATGTCTGATATCAATTCCCTTGTAAAGATAAGAACCTTAATTATGTCTGCTTTATCCCAGATGCTCAAAATGCCATTTCGAGCTTCTTCAGGAGATGACCACAATGGCAACCTAAGATTGGGATCATATGATAAGAGAGCACCAGCATCTTTTGCCATTTTCATAGCTGCAAAATGAGCTGATCTGCATGGCTTTGTAATCAGACTTATTGAACCATAATGAAATATCCGTGCCTACAAACAAGAAACATTACAATAGAATCCATGTAAGGACATTTTCCAAGTCAACAAACAATTATAACAAACAATTATAGAGAGGCGTACATAAGTTATAACCAAAAAAAAAGTCCAAATGAATTTTGTTTCGTCTCTTAAAAAGACAGTAAAACTAAGAATACTATTAACATCTTGGCAGTAAAGCAAAGAACAGAAATTAACAAAATAAAGCGACAAATGAAGAATGCAGATCAACAAAAACAAATGACACAATGAATTAGTCACATAGAAAACAGAAAGCTTTTTTATTCATTTTGCAGTCAACACGAAGTTGCAGCAAAATGACCTACATTACCTTCAAAGATTTCAATGTGTCAAAATGGATGCCAAGCTATTATTTTAGCTCATTTGATGATTTGTAGAAACCAATAAAGTGTTTAGAAAATGTAACTTACTACAAAAGTGTTTTTAGTAGTGTTTTCTTTATTGATGTCAACCAACAGCTCAAATTAAGTAGTTTGATGTATACAATACCAAAGTATTGATCATGACAATCTATCTAATCTTTCAAACTTGACAAAGACCGTTCATTGGAAAAGAATTTAAGGCATACCTGTTGAATTAGGTCCTTATCAAGTTCAGCCTCTGTCAATAGCATGTCAGCACTGGGATTACGATAAAACATGAACTCCCGTTCTCCATCACTTCGCAATGTTACAAAAGCAAGAGCTGTTCTAGCATGACTATCAAACAATATCCCCTTGTCATCAACACCATTTTCCCTAAGAATCCCAGCTAACATATGTCCAAATTCATCATCACCAACCTGAAAGTTTGAACTGAATTAATGGTCTATTGCAAGGGGAGGAAATCACCTCTGTGTAACAAGCAATGAAAGAAAAGATTGCGGCCTTCACAAAGGATTAGTTTCAAACAGAAATTAAAAGAGAGACGTTTGAAAGCATGACAAATGTATAGCATATACGGAAGGAGGAAGACAGAGAAGCTCTAAATACATTCACAACATTAATGGGACTCAAACCCCAACTAACCCCGCTATCTGAAATAATCATTTGCAACTAAATTATATTTAGTATCTGAAATTTGGTATTGGATAAAACGCTGGTCTATAATACCATTATCCTAGAAATAAAGAAAAAGAACATTCCTATGTTTCTAGGGAAGCCTAAAGACTATTATCTTCAAGCAGATCTCCATATGAACAGAATACTCTATGAAAAGTATGATCAAGTATGCAAAGCGATATAAAAAACAAGGAAAAATTAGATAAAACCCTATAAAAATTTCCATGATTTCCAACAACTAGTTTCCTTGGCAATGTATGCAGTCTAACACCATGGATATCAGCGACTAACTAGCACACAGATAACTAAAAATAGTTTTATGATGAAATACTGATGAGATAAAATTTAAGATTATTTTTTACTTAATCTTACATAATTCCAAAGTAGATTCAAGTGCACAAACCCACGTTTTCCATGTAATATGTGTACAATACCTTCCCAATGAAAGCTGCATGGCCCCCCATCCTGGCTATGCCTACAGCCACATTGGCTGGTGCACCACCTGGAGCCTTCTTGAAGGCCGGTGCCATGGATAATGAAACACCAGAGACACAGGGGACAAAATCAATGAGCATTTCCCCAAATGAGACTATCAGATCAGAGTTCTTGGAACTTTTGGTTTCATTGTTCAAATCTATAGCCCTGTTGAAGTCTGCTAAGACACAATTCAATACCAGAAGAAACTAAAGCACCATTTTTTCATTTAATGAAAAGACTGAAATCTTGTACAAAAATAACAATGAAATTTTTACCGTTTTCCAGAGCTGCCATTGAATAGAGCTTCTCTCCCACCCACTCAAAAACTCTCTCTTCCTAAGGATATGCAGATGAGGTAACAAAAATCAACCTCAACTCTCTATCCACAGTCTTAACAGCCTTCTAAATTAAATAGATAAGGCATTGTCAATATAAGATCGGAGGGCACTGTCTATCCATTAGAATGCACCATGCCGCCATAGACGGTGTCCATGATCCACATCCTACAGTTAACTACATTTATATTGGACTTAACTCCTGTTGGATCATCATTACCGTTATCGACTGCCTATATGTTTTTTTGCCACTATCACTACAGTCGACTTAACTGCTGTTGGATAGTTAGTGCCATTATTATAAGATTTCAAAGAGATCATTTATAAACACAGTTCGCTTAAATGAATTCCACGAATTATTTCAGCGTAATTAAATGGAATGAATGAAAAAATCTTCCACAGTCAGTGCCAACTTAATGACATAAAGGAAACTATACGACATTATGTGAATCAAGCATTACGACTTGTCTTATCCTGAATAATCCATTCAAAACCAACTGAAATATTAATCTCTGGTGCCTTGGCACAGTAATGGTTACGCGAGAAACACAGAAAATGGATGTGTTTTCTGCGTAGAGGAAATGGATATCATCAAATGCACGTCATTCAACTAAATGGTTGGTAATGGTAATGGCGTGTTCAATTTTTCATCGAAATGGGCGGTCGCTTATGATCGGGAGACAAGGCAGGGCAGGGCAGTACACAAAGTTGAGGGCAGTATAAGTCGCATAGAGCATAAGGCATATCATGTGATAAAGGAAAGAGAACATTCAACTGACTGTGAAGAAATGCAATAATAGTAACATGGCAGGCTGCCAGAACAAAACAGCCAGCACTCCAACATTAAAACATCTAGCCCACTGTTTACAACCAGCCACAGTAAGAATATAATCAAAGTATACAACTGCCAACAGCACACTGGCATAACCATAGTATACAACCAGCCAACAGCACACTGGCATGGCCTATATAAACATAACATAGAGAAGCTGAAAAACAAAATCAAGCTCTGAATTTGAAGAGACCTTGCAGTTGTCTGGAACAAAGAATGTCTTTTTTGTGTAGCTGTAGAATCTGAAGTTTAATGGTGTTCAACAGATTGCTGAACTTAGCAAGTTCTTTGGTCGCTCCCTTAGTTGAAAACAAAGTGATACAATTTGAATTGAAGTATGTTTAAATAAATTTTTAGCATGTATGCCTCCTCGTGAACCAAATGATTTGAAAATACAGCCAAACATTTGTTTTTCCATATATTAAACAAAAACGTTTGTCTTGTGGTATCTGCCACAACATTATGATGAAGACCAGTATCCAAGATAGCTTCTTTCCAACACAAAACATGGTCAAATATAGCAAACAAATGATTGAAAATAACATTCCATTTTTTTTCATAAAAAACAATCCTAAAAGATATGTTTTAAACTTTCAATATGTTGACAAAAAGATCATTTGATTGGTTGGACAATCATACACTTTACCTTGTCACCAATAGATAGCTTGAAATGTAAGATTTTCCAAGCTAAGATTTCCGCATTAGCCTCAGCTCTAGACTTCTATATTTGGACACTCAAATTCTTCCACGTCCTTTCTTGAAGCTTACATTTCCATCTTTTATTCAGTCTTGGATTTAATGGCATACTTGGAAGGAAACTTAAATATTTTTTTTAAAAGAAAGAAAAAGAAATGGAACTTAGACATGCATAGCCAATCTTTCCAAAATTGCATTGTAAGGGCTCGTACAAAGTTTCATAACAAGGTCCATCAGCACCAAAGCTTCACAAAGATTAAAAACCCTTTAGCATTGTTACTTAAATGAAAATAATTCTTAGAGTTTTTCCACGAAGTCCAATCAACTTGAGGAAGATTTTTGGTCATCCAATCCCATAACTCACTTTTTTCTTTTTCAATGTTAAAAGCTTAAATTGAATAGAAATCTATCAACTAACCATTGATAAAAGAAAGGGTCCAAGCATAGCTATGCAAAGGGTCCTCCCTGTTAGAAATCTGAAATAGATTGAATAACACAAGGAACTTTTTAAGAGAAAATCAAAGTTACATAAACTAGAAAAACATAAGAATCCAAACTAGGACTCCGAGAGATTATGCAATGTCGATGTGACAATATTGCATTAAGAGCTTCCAAGCTGAAAAGATACAAGCAAAGATGCATGAATGGATGCAAATACAAGCTAGGTAGTGAGTTTATATAGAACTTAGAAGAGGAGGTAGGTGACAAATACAACCAATAGAAATCAACCACAAAAAGTGGAGATGGACTGCCAAAAGTGGAGGATTCCACCACACACTTATCTCCTAGTAATAAACTCACTTTATTATCCTAAGCAATCTTAATTAAGTGTAGAAAAAACTTAGGACTAAGAGAAAATAAAATAACCCATTAAGAAAATAAAAACCTACAACACCTCCCCTTAAGCACAACTTAGGAGGATGCAAAAAATGATGGGTCTTGACAAATGAAGCCATGTTAGGTATCCATGTGCATATAAAATCCCCCCCAAAGAAGAGGAAGCCCCATCCCACAAAAAGGAAGTATGCCCCCCATAATAGAGAGAGAAAAGAAGTGGAAGGAAAAAGAAGCCCCCCCAAAGAGATCCAATGGCAGATGCTCAAAACTAGATGTAGAAGATGGTCCATAATAATTTAACACCATTCCTCCCCTTAGGAATAAACAAAATAAAGGTGTATACGAGTTATCTCCCCACTCTTGAAAGGAATATGCAGGAAGAAAACTCAAGTTGTATGAAGTGTCTAAACTTGGCTCAAGTGTCCTCGTGTCGATGTTGAAAGCTGCCAAAATCAAATCAGGCATTTTAGGCCTCACTGTTGTAGATGACAAATCAAAATCTCCTAGAGACTAATGTAGAACACCATCCAAAGACTCAAGTATCTCCTCTAAAGATGTATCCTCCAAATGTTGATTTAAAGTATCCAAACTCATGTCAAACTATGATGAATGATCATGTAGAGATTGAACAAGAGGGTCAAAGTGTTATATCACAACAATTGAAAAAAAATCAACTTCATCAAAGAGAAGATGAACTTCATCAATAGTTTCTCCCAAATTTGCAATATGTGTCTCCATAAACAAGTATGAAATACTTGTTAAGAGATAATCCCAAATTGAATTTGAAAGACTATAGATATCCTGCTACAACAAGTCATTGGAAGCTTTTGAAGAAGCAACTCTAAACTTTGAAGTAGCAATAGTAGATGCAAGGACAAAAGAGTGGTCCTCAAAGAGAATATGTATGTCCTCAATAGTTTCATTTAGATCCAAAATGAGGGACTCTACAAAAAAACCAAAGATGTCTAGTAGAAACTGGTCCCAATGAACTGAATTCAGAAGACATAACTAATCCTGCTGCAATGGATCACTGGAGGCTTTTGAAGAAGTATCTCTAGAATCTGAATCTACAATAGGTGATGTTGATGTAATCTCAACTTGAGAATGAGAAGCAAGAGGAGAAGCCTCTATGTCATTTGAATGTTCAAGACGTGCATAATATTTAAGCTCCTCTAAAGTATCATCATCATAGGGTATATTATTTGCATCATCAAGTGGAATGAGACAATCTACAACATAATCTTTTGGGAATGGAGAAACATGGGGGTCTTAAAACATCTCCCAAATCTTGGTCCAAACTGTGTGGGGACATTCAATTCCCACTATATCCAACAAAGTGTCATAATCAACATGACAACCAATTATTCTTATTACATGATTAATTCTATTACCCCAAACATTCTTCTTATCAGGTGTGTCTGGTTCAGGTGTGAGTCCATAAAGGTAGGAAAAAGTTTTAACCATCTAAGATGGGTTAAAATGCTTTTTTTTTCAAGATTCATAATTAGCCTGATCCAAAACTATCACAGAAGGATGAGTAGAAAAACCCATGATACAATCCTCAAATGATTACAAAAGAACACCAAAGAAAATATCAATACACTCCCACCCTTTTCACTAGTATCAAATATCACCCTCCCAAATATTATAAGGCTGGCACTTTATAGTGCATTTACAAAGCTATTTCCAAGATACAATGCTCAATAGGCTCAAAATATGAAAAACTTAGCCTTATGTTTGTGTAGTGCTTTTCAAGGCATTTCCAATGCCTACTTGTTTCCAAAAATCGGAGCACGAGGGCAAAAGTTATGGTCTATTGAAGAATTAGCACAAAATAACTTCAACTTGAAATATCTGGTACAAAATGGCAAAAAAACTCCGCAATACTTCTGTGGATGGAAAGTGCTTATCTCTAGCTTTCTGATATCTTATTTGCTAAAATCCAACGCCATCAGTCAATAGAAAAATGACGTGTGACACTTTTTGGACAACAATTTTCTTTAGATTTGTGCAAGATATGCAAAATCTAAAAGATGCCTAGATGAGATTTCAACCTTGGCTACAAAACCTAGAAATCATTTTTCTTACAAATGAGTGGAAGCTAAAATTTTGAAGTAAAAAAATAGAAAGAAAATGGTTCCAATGAAAAACGATTTTTTTCAAACCCTCGCTTGCAAAGTTATGTCAAATGATCCCCAATTTGGATGAAACAAAAGCCAAATTTGACTTTCTTGAGCCTTCCAGACACGTTGGAATAGCCAAAAATGTTTCCAATATAACTAGAAATGTTGCATCGCCTAGATCTCACAAAACACATATGTCAAATAAAGAGGTTATTAAATCTTTGCAAACCCTTTTTGATTCTCTAGATTGTTCAAGAACACAAGAGAAGAGCATATGAGAATTTACAATATTTTTACAAGAAACTCACTCTCTCAATCAGGAATCAAAAAAATAAATAAATAAACCTGTTGATGTGATTTTCGTGACCGCACCAATCAGCAGAACAAAGTTTCCCAACGGATACCCTATTCTCTCTTGAACAAAGTATTCAGCGTGCTAGGATTGCAAGTGAGATCACGCTTTCAACTCCGAGGTTCTTTTAATGCGAATAGACCCAGTTTGGTTGATGTGTATTTGTTGTGTTCTTACGAGGGGACTTACGTAATTGTTCAGAATACGTGTAGTAACCACCAATGTATGCTTTTGAAAAGGGATTTTGTACGAATGATTTGGCTTCAGAGTGCAAGTTTCCTAAAACTAATCAAGATTATGCGGAATTTGAATGGCTGCAGAGATTTCTAAATTCTAAACTCTAATCTAAATGCAAAGGGTGTTATGCTTAACTTCAATGAACTTCAACAAACCTTGTCTAGCCTCCTGTTGGACAGCTTCAACAAAGTAAGTGCAATCTTCAAAGGATAAGAAAGATGTTCAAATCAGGACTCAATGATGCAACTACCATCACAACGATGCATAACAACATACGAACCTTGATTGAAGTTAAGTACAAAATGTCCTGTTGACCACGCAAGACAAGCTTACCATCAGTAAGATTGTTAGTGGTATGGATAAAAGAAGCTCACTTACATCAAGCATAAACATCCATGTTTAACTATTAGCATGAAATTAAATCCTAGTTGACGTCAAAGGAAGAAGAAACCTCACCAACTACTCAAAACAAAGTTTGAATTCACCATCAATGAAATGCTTTATTATGATTAGCTTTTGTGACAATCTCTTACAAAATTCTCAAAGGGAGAATTCCCCTTCTTCTTCAACAATGCAATGAAAATTAATCTAACTCAAAAGTATCTACTCTCTATTCTGCTTCAAATCCACTATGCTGACTATTCTCTGATTCTAACTATTATATTACAAATGAGGGGAACTCCCCCTTATATAGTTGGCCAGTCCCAATGGACGGTCCAGATTGAATTACAACGGAGGGCTCAGATCGAGCCACCTCAGCCCTAGACGAGTTTGCCCTAAAAACTACCAGAAGGTGGAGGAGTGGCGTCATAAATGCTCCCAAAAATAGTAGATTCCTCCTTTGACCATCATGAGTAATTAATGCCCACTACCCTTCCAGAAGATTCTTGTCCATGACTCAGATTCCCTTGTCCTTCTCTCTGACCGCATACGCTATGAATCGTGCTAGCACATCATCGACCTCCTCCTCAGAAATTGATGGAGTAAGATTTAGCTGATATTCCAGGATTGCCACCATCTACTCATGCTTTTCACAAGATTTTCCCCAAGTCTCAATAGAATCTTGCGTACTTTGAATGATCGCCGAAAAGGTCGTCATGTTATCAAAATCTAGCTGAGAGAACCTCTTCATCTCGGAAAAGAAAGGCTGTAATCTTGTTTTTAACCCTTCAAATTCAACCTCCTCAGCAGTCATCCTTTTGGCGAACACTGCCTCTAACCTATTGAGGATACCCTCGTGGATATTCCTCGTTGCCTTCTTAATCCTGGTGGACTCCATAGCTGTTGTGTCGAAGAAATTCTTTCTAGTGAACGCTGTTGAATGCCATCCACGAAAATCATACCTATCGCCCACCTGGATAACTCCTTCATTCACCAAAGTCTGCGTGGGCACATGCATCAAAATAGCCAAGCGAGGGATAGTTTTGTCTTGAAAAATATGGGAGTCTCCCCAAGCTTGCTCGACATCACTAAGGTGGGAAAGGATACTAGAGGCACTCTCAAATGCTGAAACAAGATCGGTCATGAATTTTTTTGCCTCAGTACGGACGTCGCTTATCCATTTGTCTCCTTCCCACACTGCTCTCTTTATCTCCTCAAGCCCACTGATTGGCTCTCGTGGCAATTCAGACGGAAGCTCTACCACTGGATTCTTTTGAACGATCGGATGTGCTAGATGTTGCACATATTGGACTAGTGCCTTGTGTTCCTTCTTCAATCTTTTGTACTTTCCTTCCTTCTTCACCAGCTTGTCCTTCAATGCCTGGAATGAACTTTCAGCCTCTTCCACCACTTGAACTCCGGAAGGGCGTCCCAATTCAACCGTGGTGATTGTGTAATTTTCTGGCATGGCGTCACTTAAACTATAATCTTCTCTTGGAATAGCAATGTGAAGGTTGCGTGAACCTGCCTCATTAGTTTCCATCCTTGTGTACTTCCTTGCTCTTTTCCTCTTAAGCGACTTGCTTGTTCTGTTCAGAAGCTCTTCCATTTCAACTGCCAGGTCAGCATCATCATCTTGGTCCCTCCTGATCGCTTGTTAGAGCCAATTGCGCTGAATGTCATAAATGATAAGGGGCTGCTCTTCCATTGCCTCCACTTCACGGACCTCTTCCCGAGCAACATACTGCTGAGGCTCTATTATTTCAATGACCTGATCGCTCTCATCGTGAGCTCCAACGTCTTCATCTCCGAAGGAATAGTCAAAGTGGGTGTCCGTATCCATTTCTTCCCCTTCATCTGGTTTACCAACACCTTTAGGATCATTGACGCTCTGGGTATCCAACTCCCTTGGCATTGGTTGGTTAACTTCCCTGACCTCTGGCTCTTTATTCCCTCAAGCCCTCTGATCAGCAAATAATGAAATTTCATGCACACTAGAGGAATGGGACACCAACTGAGTCGATGACGTGTTCTCCGATCCCTGAGGCTCTGGCTGAACAGGTTCTTCTTTCCGTGGTTGTGGCTCTTCTTGAGGTGGTCGTGGCTCTGGAGGCTGGGCAATTTGTTTCTTTCTGTTAGCTACCACTGGTGGCCTTTTATCTCCCATGAGGTTGTATGTGAAAGCAACGGACCTCCTCCTTAATCTGTGAACACGCTCTTCCACCCAAGCCCTTGTGAAAGTCAAGACAGGAATAGACAAGGTGTCTAAATCCGCGATCTCCTGTTCAGCCCAATCTATTGGTGGCATCGGTGTATTCTTTACTGCTTCATAATCCGGATGAATCAGCCTGGTATCTTCTTCTACTTGGTCTGGCACTTGGATCACTTCACATTCTTTGATCATCTTGAGTGGCAGCCTTGAAAACATCCTTTTCCTGATTTCAGCCTCACTCCCAACATTTGCCCAAAAATCTTCCAAGTGAGCCTTGTGTCTATCTTTCCCTTAGGATCAAAATCTTGTCGGCTGGTATGAAGAGTCAATTTATAGAACTTCAATTCATCTTCAGCCTCCTTGGCTGCCTGCAATGTGGGGCATTCCTCAAGTGAATTTCCCAACACAATGGGAAAATACAAGCCTCCCTTTTTCTTTCGCCTTATGACTTTGTCGTAGGCCACCAATTGCCTAGACAACTCAAGTAGTATCATCCTATTAGTGGGGTACTTAGGTAATTTGTAGACATATGAATTGTACCCTGGCAGCCTCAAATAGGTAAACTTCAGGAATTGGATGAACCAACATCCATATTCTTCTATCAGCATCTACGCCTCTTTGGATATCCTCTGTTGTAACCTCTACTGAAGGGTCCTTGTGATGTACATGGTAAAAGCATCATTAACTCTCTGGAAGTCACCTGTGTGCGTAAGATGCAACTGTCTGCAGGATTGGTGAATCTTGAACTGATTGTATCCACAACCAATTGGCTCCTGGTATGCCAACCCTCTATACTTTGTCATTCGAGCAAGCATGTAAATGACATACGAGCTCATGTAAAATGTTTTTGTTCTCCTGAGACTCCAGAACTGTTCGTCAATATTATCACTTATCATCTGCGCCTAGTTTACTTGCTCCTTCCCTTGAAGCACCACGCTGATGTAGAAGAACATCCATGGCTCAAATACGAATGACTGTGGACTACCGTTAACCCTGCTAAGCAACATAATGATATCGCAATACTCCTACTTCAGCTCTTTTGAAATTATCTGCTTTGGCAGCCTTGTAGCAGGAGGCTTCGGCTTTCGCATCCAAGTAGTGTTTATCGTCTTCATGCATTTTTCGAAGGACGTGGCGTACATCTTGTCAGCCTTTGCCTTGGATTTATACAACATATTTTCAGTAGCAAGGATCCCAAATGCCTCGCCAATTGCATCAAGAGCGATGTTAGCCATGATCATACCATCCGGAGAACTGATAGTCTGATCCTCGGAGTTGTAAAAGTTAGCGCATTCCAGGATCAGCTCCGGACAACGGACTGCTGGTTGGAATCCTGCTGCTACATATAACCCACTCTTGACGATGTTATGCGATGCTTCTGTCGGAAGATTTCCACCTTGTCCGTACATTCTGCACATGAAAGCCTCGAGATTGAAAGGCCCCAGGTTGGTGTCTGTCAAGTTGCCAAACCTCGACATGATCTTCGACTCAGGAATGAAGGACTTCTTTAGACCCTTGATAATCGCCTACCTGGAGGTGTTTTCTTTGCCAGCTTCGTTGTTCCCAGCCTTGGCTCTAGCTTTGCTAGTTCCAGCAACATCAGCCTTTCGTCCATCAGCCATCTGCAAAACAAAAAGCAAACATTACGCTTCGAACTATTTTAAATAAAAATCAAGTGAGGTGGCTGGCGGATGAAGTTGGCTGCAAAAATAAATGTAAGTTAATATCTTCAGCATCAAACTTCGACTTCAAACCTTGGTATAGTTAAACTTCGAATTTCAACAACTTGCAGCCAAAAGAAAATTTTATCTCTCCGTAAGCAATTAACTTCCATAATCTCAGCTTCGGAAAATGTGTTAAGTTTCAGCAACATTTAAATCATCAACTTCGGAAGTTATACATCAGCAACTTTGAAGAATCTAAAATCAGCAAGCTTGAAACTTATAAATCAACTTTTCAAGAGTTATACATCAGCAACTTCGAAAAGTTTAAATAGGTTCAAGAGTTTCAAATGAGCAAGTTCAAATCAACAAGCTTTAATAATTTCAAATCAACTTTTCGAGAGTTATAAATCAGCAACTTCGATAAGTTTTAGCAATCTCAAATCAGCACTTCGAAAGTTATACATCAGCAACTTCGAAGGCTTGAACAATTTTAAACTCGATTTGATTCTAACATTCAGCAACTTCAGAAAATTTAAAGCTCAAGTAATTTCGAATTCAAACAATTTTGACCTCTAGCACAAACAATTGATTTCAGCTATTTCAACTTTCAGCAAAATATAAAGTCTCAGCAACATCAAATACTTACCTCGATAACTTGGAGAAATAAAAATGTTTAACACTTCACACTTTATTTCGAATCGCAGCAACTTCGAGAAATTCAACTCTCAGCAACTTCGCAAACTTCGAGAAATTCAAGCCTCAACAATTTCAATCTCTTGAAAAATCGACTTTATCACTTCACGCTTTCAACAACTCTCAAATTGAAGATATTAAATCTCACAACTCAACTCACCAGCATAAATTTCAGCTTCGAATCTTGTGAGATGAAAATGAAAATCCTCCGAATTTTATAGCCAAAAGTTGGTGCTAATTTTAGCAGATGCCTTTTATTCTTTTCATCATGATTGACGCATTTGCTAAATTTAAAAGGGAATATTCCAGTCGTCTTGCAGTTGTTATGACAATTTGCTATTTAGAGAGATTCTTTCCTCAATTCAAATTTAAAATTCCCTCCCGACTGTCAGTTACCTTGAGTAATTTCGAGAAAATCATTTTTACTCCGATTTGAAGTAATCTCAACTGCCTTTTAAAATGGCATGTTTAATTTATTTTAATTTAAATGCCATTTTAGTTCATTACTCCAACGCACTTTTTTTTTTAAAATTCGACGTTAATACTTTAAAATGGCTAGGCGAAATTTTATTTTCCATCTATAATTAACTCCGAAATAAATTCCCCATAATTAAATCGTCCAAACTCTAAAATTTCATGTGTTAAAATTAAAGGGGGAATTTTAAATTTAAAAACTTAGGAAAATAATTAAATTAATTAATTTAATTAATTTCTCCGACTTAGGCAAATTTTAAAATTAATTGCCTGGAGAAATTATTTTCATTCCCAACGCCTTTTTAATTTTCCATCTTGATATAAATGCTATAGAGAATCCTCATTTGATTATGCTGAGAGGAAATTTATTAAGTCAATCTTTCGACTTCGCCTTTAATATGTGCTTTTAATTTAATAAAAATCAAAACGCCCTCAAAGTCTAACTTAAAACGCACCACTTAAGATTTTAAAATTCATCCTCTTCTTCCTAAGCGTGGGCGCATGTTCATGGTGGAGGTCTCCAGCTTTGTCCTTAGGCGCATATGAGAGTCCAATTTCTATTTCCTATGCCTTGGTTAAATTTCATGCCACCTTCTTACCCCAGGTGCATATGATATCTGGAGCTTTCAACTTGGATTGGGGCGCATATATCATGTGGTGCTTTTAATTTGTACGACCTAGAACATTTCCTAACCCCAACTCATGGCCTTGGGCGCAAATCAATGTGTGAACTTCCAGTTTGAGGTACAAGAAAAACCCATAGGCAGCTTGCTATTTCTCCATAGGCGCGTATGATACATGGAGTTTCGATTTCATTCTTCAGAGGCGCATTTCATATCATCAACTTCCAATTTCACTCCTTAGCTTTGGGCGCAAATGCCTATGCTCACTTCCATTTTCATCATGGGCGCAAATAACAGGCTAAGCTTTTATTTTTGGCTTGGGCGCATTTTACATGGGTAACCTCCAGTTTCAGTACCTTAGTCAATTTTTATCAAGTCTCTTTCCTGGTTTAGGCGCATATCATTCCTTCAACTCCAAGGCGCAAAACATATATGGAAGTTTCAGTTTGAAGTGTTTTCTATTCCCAAGGGCGCATATAAGGGTATGAGGCTTCAATTTTAACACTTGGACAAAATTCTCAAGTTACTTCTTGGTGGGCGCAAATCCAATGTTGTCCTTCCAGTTTCAATCCTTAGAAAATTTTGAATCTTCAACATCTTCTTGGGCGCAATTTAGATTTCAGAGTTTTCAGTTTTATAGGGGCGCATATGAAAGGGGCTTCCTTCACTTTGCCAACGTTCAACCTCTTCAATCACCTCTTTCGGTGCATGTCATAGATGGAAGTTTCAGTTTTCCTGCCTTAGAAATATTTCTTATGGCTTCAAATTGAAGGCGCATTTCATATGTGCAACTTCCAATCTTAGGCGCAAATGGCAGGGTTAGCTTTGAGTTTTGCAACACTTAGAACATTTTAAGTTATTCCTTCAAAGGGGTGCATATAACACCAGCAACTTTCAATTTTATACCTAGGGCGCATTTTGACCTATGGACGTCTAGTTTCCTGCCTTAGAAAATTTTAGAGATTCTTTGCAAAGTGGGGCGCATTTGGAGGTAGTAGCTTTAAGTCTTGCCAAGGCACATTTTACATATGGTGCTTCCATTTTTTAACTTAGGCGCAAATGGTATGGTGTTCTTTCATTTCCCACGCCTCAGCATTTTCCAAGGTCTTGGGCGCATTTGGATGGGTAAACTTTAACTTTTCACTTTCAACACCCTCACAGGCTTAGGCGCATTTGACACTAGCAACTTTTAATTTCAACACTTAAACTTTTTATATTCTCCCTCCTAGGCAAAGGCGCATATTAGAGGGCAAGCTTTCAATTTCTAACGCCTTAGTATATTTCAGGTCATCTCCAGCTTGAAGGCCGCATTTGAGAGGGTGGACTTCCAATTTCGGGACTTAGAGAATTTTCTAACATATTTTCTCCTTAAGGGCGCATATAAGGGTATGAGGCTTCATTTTATGCCTGTTGGTACTTCTAGTTTTGGCCTGGGCACATATGAGGGTCTTGACTTTCACTTTTCAGACTTAGCCAAATTTCCAAGCTCCAACTTCTCAAGGTGGATTTTAATGTCGGACTCCAAATTTTATTCATTTTAGCAAATTTCACACCCTCTGCCAGATTCATAGTGATCTCCTCTTGCTAACCCTAATTTTCCCTAACTTTCTATTTTTAGAAAGTTCTCTGTATTTTGTGCCATCAACTGAATTCTGACCTTAGAAAGCTTGATTTTCACCCTGCTCTTAATTTCAACAGACTTGTGATGTAAGTGCCCAATGCCCGTTTACACCAGATATTTTTAGCAACCTGCTAAAAATAGAAACTGCTCAGAAGGTACTCAAATTCCACATGCTGAATGCCTGATGCTTGGTGATCGTAACTGGATGCTGTTTTTGCTTGACAGTCCTATTCTGCCCTTGATCTTAGGAAACCCTAATTTCTCTGTCTTGGCCTGCTAAAAATAGCAAATGCTTGATTCTTCGTTCTCTGTAACTCCGTTTGCGTTAAAATTTGTGCCACTGATCCCTTATCACATGTTTGACTCGTACCTGTGGAGAATTGGTGTCAACCTGCCATTTATAGCTATTTCTGAAGTGACTTACTATTTATAGTAAGTGCTTGTTTCTGAGACTTCCCTAACTCTGTTCAAGTTGAAATTTGGATAGTGTGATCCTCATTGGTGAATTTGCCTGTTTGTGCTGACGCTAAGATCAACTTTCTATTTATAGCCTGTGTCTAGAACACCTTACTAAAAATAGCAAGTCCTCCGATTGCCTTCAAATTTGGCCAGTAGACTTCCTGAAAGACGCTGATTGTAGTGGATACTTCCGTTTTAGGGCACTTTGTCGTTTGACTGCTCATTTTTAGCTCTCAAGCTTGAAACCCTAATTTTATGCATGTTCCTCAGATGAGCTCCGTTTGACCTCGTTTCAGTTGCATGACGATCAGTTTGCAGTTCCAGAGTGCTGAACAATTGTCTAAGTGGTACCTGCTAAAAATAGAAATTGGCCAAAAAAGTGACCAACCGACTGTTGGATGATTTTGCATGTCATACTGCCTGAAAAATCTTTAAAAACCCAAAAAAACCCAGAAAAATCTTCAACATGCAAGTACTGGCTAAAAATAGCAAGTCCCAAAAATGTGATCGGTTACATTTGCATGCTACACCATCGTGAAGCTCTTGGAAAACCCAGAACGAATATGCCAACATGTGCCGAAAAAGTCTGCATGCAAACCCAAATATCGACCTCTGAAGGCTGTACGCTAAAAGCTGTCACCCCGCTTTGCATGTCATATCGCTGCGAAGGTCTCGAAAAACCCAAAAGGAATCTTCAGACATGCATCAGAAAATGTAATATATAAACCCTGGAATTTGCCTTGGAAGCTGGACTGCTAAAAATAGCAAGTCATCCGTTTTTGCTTGAATTTTGCCAGAAGTGAACTTGAAGTGTCCAAAATTCAATGAAGTTGTCGGAATGTGAAAATCTCAAGAAAATGAACCCTAAACTGACACTTACTAAAAATAGAAAGTTGGTAGAACTTAGTGAAAATTTAGGGGTTACTTGCTGAAAGCATTGTGATAGCACTGTTAGGCTCAAAAGTTGACTAACCAACTCAATTTGACTCAGAAGTGACCTAAAGATGTGAAACCCTAATTTTAGACTTGGCCAAATTTTTGATTCAAGCTCGCAAACGGGAGCGTCCCCGGAAAGCAGAAAGGGGAAAAGAAGCAGAACGAGAAAGAAAGACAAAAACCAAAGCCAAAAGACCATAATGGAGCAAAAATTTAGGGGTCCCCTATCTTGAATGGGGCGATGTGTGAAAAGGTCACAACATCTGGCGACTCCACAGGAAAGTGTTGAAAAACACTTTAAGAATTGAACCTTGATTAAATATTCCTCGAACCATCATACAGAAAGACACCCACTCAAAAGGGGAGAAGAATCTGATATTGGATCAGAACACTTTCATCCAAGACCCTATGAGTGTGTGCATTCGTTCCATCTCTAAACCATCTCGACTTCCGGAATCGACCGTTACAAGTTATATAAATATCTTAACTTCAAAAGCATCCCAGACATTGCCTCGCTGCCAGCCAGGCATCCATAGCCCCGATGAGGTTGTCGCTACAATTCTCACGAATATTGTTCCACTGTCGGCCGAGCGTCCATAGCCCCGGTGGAGTTACTCGCGCGTTCCCAAAACCAATATTTCATAATATATCTTTCATTTTTCTTTCTTTCTTTCTTTCTTTCTTTCTTTTGTTTTAAATATTTCTTTCAAGCACATTCACTTTGCTTTTGATTCTTTGTCAATTCCTCGATTGGCTGGCAGGCAATGAAACCTCCAATGGGTTCGAGAATTGTAGTGGCGCTGAAGCAAGACGTAAAATTTTCACTTGCTAAGACCTCTCCCAAGAAACCAAAATGACCTAGAATGGAGATATGTAAGATATTTAGGATCTTTAGACTCACGTGTTGAGACACAATAATGGGTTAACCTCCCGAGACGAGTTTATTCCAAACCGGATGATGACAAGAGGAAAATAACCTCGGTCCTTTTCGAAGATTTATGCAAATTCCAGTAGAAAGAAACCATGTTGTGAAAGTTAAATCATCATCACCCCCTTCGCAATGGGAAACCCTAAAATCCTTGCCCATTCCAAACCAAAACCACTTGAGCGGACAACTCAAGGGACGGAACGCCAAACCAAAAACCCAAAGGGCAACAAACCAAAACCAAAACAAGACAAAACAGGAAAGCAAACAAACGGGAAAGCAAATTTAATCTAATATGTTACAAAGTAGGTTCTCAGAGAGAACCTAAGATTGGAAATAGTGCTTGAGGAACTGTCCGTTGACGGGCAACGGGACATCCTCCCCTGTCAGTGCACGCAATCTAAATGCATTATCTCCAAGGATTTCAAAAATTTGATATGGGCCCAACCACAATTTGTCAAACTTGTTGTGATCACCTTTCTTCTCGTGGGCTTTGTCCCAGTATAAAACCAAGTCAGAAATCCTGAACGACTTGATCTTAGCTTGTTTATCGAACCATCTTTTTACTATCGCTTGGTGTTTTGCCAGATTCTCAAGAGCTTCATCTCTTTTCTCTTCCAGGTGCATCAATTGAGATAGCCTTGTTTGAACTTGATCCTCTCCTTCAAGATATTCGTGAATAAACTGGAGAGTTGGTATCCTCAGTTGCACTGGAAAAACCGGGTCCTGTCCATAGACCAAATGATAGGGAGAAGTTCCCAATGAACTCTTCGTTCTGATCCGGTCTGCCCATAGAGAAAACCTTAGCTGTGTGTGCCAATCTCTTGGATTCTTGTCAAGCAACTTCTTAATGGCATTCAATAAATTCTTGTTAGTGGACTCTGCTAGTCCATTCCCCTGTGGGTAGTAGTTGGAAGAAAACTTTAGTGTAATTCCATATTCAAAGGCCCAATTTGAAAACTTCAGTGATGAGAAGGCCGGACCATTATCGCATACTATGGCATGAGGACATCCAAATCTTGTGACAATATTCTCCTCAAGGAATTTGATGACCACATCCGTCGTGCACTGCTTCAAAGCTTGAGCCTCTATCCATTTGGTGCAGTAATCTGTAGCCGTCAGAATGTATCTGTGTTGACTTGAAGACGACGGGTTAATCATGCCAATAAAGTCTAATCCCCATTTCGCAAAGGGCCTGACCTCAATCACTGGTTGCAAAGGCATAGTTGGATGTTTCCCTCTATTTGCTGTTGTTTGACATATGTGACAAGCCTTTACATGCTCATATGTGTCTTTGAAGAGCGTGGGCCAATAGTATCCAGCCCTTAAAATCTGATGAGTCGTGGCTAGACTACTCCCATGTCCAGTCCCAAACTTCTCGTGGAAGTGTTCTATCAATTGCTTTGCTTCTTGTTTCCCTACACATCTTAAATAAATTCCTTCATAGTTTCTCCTATAAAGCACTGATCCCTAGAGCATAAACTTCTGACTTTTCATTCTCAAAGCTCTTCATTGGACTGGGTTCAGGTGGCGAGGGCACCTATGATTCAACAAGTAATAAACAGTGTCGTCGTACCACTCCCCTAGAGATACCTCCTCCAATACATACGTTTGTTGTACTAACTCTGGACCCACCATTGCGATTGTCTGTGCCAAAGCCTGTCCTCGGACCAACTTCATGGGCTGTATCTCGATATCATATTCTTGCAGAGTGGCGACCCACTTGCCTCTTCTTTCTCCTAATTCATTTTGCATCAACAAAGTTTTCACGGTGGCATCAGGGACTATTGCATGGACTTTGCTTCTCAAAAGGTAATGTCTAAATTTCTTAACTACCTTCACCAAAGCATATGCTTGTTTTTTGACACTGGGATATCTCAGCTCAGCTTCTTTTAGGGGAGCGCTCATAAAAGCTATTGGGTGCTCGTCCTTTTCTTCTGTTCTTTGTGTCAACACCGCCACACAAGTATGCTCTGAAGCAAATGAATATAGATAAAAGGGCTTTGTGTAATATGGACTAACCAATACTGGAGCGTCCACTATAGCTTGCTTAATCTCATCAAAAGCCTTTCTAGCTTGTGGGGTCCATTCAACCTTTGCATTCTTCTTTAGCATTTCATTTAGTGGCCTTACTATTTCAGCAAATCCAGTTATGAAATTTCTAACAAAATTAATCTTGCCAAAGAATGATCTTAATTCCTTTTGACTTCCTGGCAAGCCGATCTTGGAGATGGCCTCAATACGTTCAAGGTCAATTGAAATACCCTTCTCTGAGATGACATGGCCCAATAGTTTACCTTCTGTTACACCAAATAAACATTTCTTAGCATTCAAAGAGATGCCAAATCTTTTGCATCTCTAAAAAATATTCCTTAAGTCCTCGATGTGGTCTCCTCTTTTCTTTGAGAATACGGTCAGGTCATCCATGTATATAATTATGCACTTTCCTACCAAATCTCAAAAATCGATATCCATAGCTCTTTGGAAAGTGGCTCCTACGTTAATTAAGCCAAAAGGCATTCTTCTGTATGCAAAAGTTCCCCATTTTGTGGTGAATGTTGTCTTCAATCTGTCTTCTTGTTCAACCATCACCTGGTTGTATCCTAAATACCCGTCCAGGAAGGACATCATCTGTGAGCCATTCACTATCTGCAGTACCTCATCTAACGAAGGCAAGGGATAATTATCCTTCTCGGAGGCTCTGTTTAAATTTTGGAAGTCTACGCATAATCTTATTTCTCCGTTCTTCTTTCTAACTGGCACTAGATTGGCGACCCATGTGGAGTGCCTTACTGGAAAGATGATCCTAGCCGAAAGAAGCTTCTTGACCTCCTGGTAAATCAATGGCTCTAGCAATGGATTCATGGGTCTTTGCCTTTGTCTGAATGGCTTGCTGCCTGGTTTCAATGGAATTGTATGTGTGATAAACGAAGTATCGTATGTCTTCAAATCTTCATATCCCCAGGCTATCACACCTGGGAATTCCTTCATCAGCTTCAAAATGCCTTCCTTCTCTTGTGGTGTGCAAAATTTTCCAATAAAAACATTCTTCACTTGTGCTTCTGTCCCTAGATTGACAGCTTCATAGTTGTTGCCTTGGGTGCTCTAGTTTCTACTCAACTTATCAGGATCAAACAACCTTTCTAATTCCACCATTCCCCTTGGAATGACATTCGTCTTCAGATTGAGAATCCCTTCAGTATCGAAATTTGCTTCTTCAGTTTCTTCCTCATCAATGATTTGTGCTTTGAACACGCCTGAGCACGTGAGAAAATCTAGGATCTGTTTATCATCATCGAACACCTAAGAGTTCTTTATGTTGTTAGGAATGGCTGGTGTTGAAACCAATTCTACTGTAAACTTTTTCAACCCTTGCATAGCCAATGGTTCAAGAGAACTAGCAGCTTGCGCAAGCGAATTTGCAACTGGATTCTTAGACCTATACACTTGCTTTATATTAAATGCATCAAAGCTTTCTATCAAGTCCCATATTCTATTTCGGTAACGACCCAACCTCTTGTCATGACAAGCATACTGTTTCCTCACCTGGCGGACCACAATATCAGAATCCTCGAAGGCGTGTACAATCTTGGCTCCCTTCTGAATGGCAAGGAGCAATCCATGAATTAAGGATTCATATTCAGTGACATTATTGGTGCACGGAAATTGAAGCCTATAGGCACCCAAGTATGCCTCACCAGTTGGGCTAATAAGTTTGAACCCTGCTCTGTTGCCCTTCTTCGACTTTGATCCATCAAATCTCAGAGTCCATGCTTGATTTTCCATGAGGGGGCTAGGGAACTGAACATGTGTGTCTTCCTGATTGCATACCTCTGGGACCTTTTCTTCCATTTCTGACTGAATTTTATCATTTTCTACAAGTTCTTCTATTAAAACATTACTTCCTTCACTTGTCTTTTGATCTTCTTTTTGCATTGAGGTTTGTGAGACAAGCTTTTCAACTTGTTCTAGTGCCACCTTACACATGGCGCATGTGATCTCAGAGTGGAATGCCTCATGTATTCTACACCAATTTGGAAGTAGCAAATTCCTGATGGAGGCATCCTTACCCAACTCTGTTTCTTGTTTCACACTATTCAGGACAAAATCTCTAAAATTTTCAAACGTCCCTCCACTTTCACTATCGCTTGTATCACTTTCAACCAACACTTCGGTGGAAGCATTGGCATCTTCTAGGATCTTTGTTTCATTTGAGCTTTGCAGCATCAACACCTCCTGCTTGATAGGCCTGTATGAGCCTAAATCGATTTCTATAAACATTATTTCATTACCTTCACCGTACTCAGTGATCATCAACTTGAGCCTTGGTGTACTTTCGATCTTGATTTGATTCGGGACTCCCTTCCATGGAAGCCACATATGGGAAAAATCCGTTGCAATATACCCATTCAATTTTCTAGCCCAATCTCTGCTCAGTAACATGCCGTACCCATCTGGTACGTCAACCACTGATATATCAATGCAACTTTGAATTCTAGGGTCAACTGATAACTGCATATGAATATTATTCAGCTCTCTGACAACCGGTACTTCAGTCTTGTCTAGCTGGGTTACTTTCTTAGTGGTTTGAAGTGGGACTATACCCAATCTTTGACACACCTTCAATGGCATGACATTGCTCGAGGCACTGGAGTCAATCAAACAGTTGTGCAATAATTTCCCGAAAATTCTAATTAACACCAAGAAAGGGGTTGGTTCATCCTTCCCTTGATAGAATACCACTGGTTTCTTCCTTTCCTCAATAGGAGTGTCTTTCTTTTCAACCTTTCTATCTAATGGAATTTGGTTACCTTGAGTAACCTTCTGATTTTGTGCTTGCTCTTGTTTGTGATCTGTAGGTAGATTGAACCGAACTTTCTTCTTATCTTCATTCTTCGGCTTCTCAGGCTCACTTGGAGATCCTTGCACCATTCCTACAAATCCTTGAGACTGTTGTGGAGTCTCCCATGTGTTGAAGGGCGCGTGAGGCACCTCTTCTACCATATTCGCACTTTGCATGGGACGGGACTGTGTGTTAACTGGAGGGTTCCTAGATGTACTAGGTGCTTCTTGAGATGAATTCTTCACAACAGGTGTTTCATATAAACTTCCCAATATTGTATCCCTAACTTCTGAAATCTTCATCAACTCATACAAAGGAAGACTCACCTTTATCTTCTTCACTTCATCCAACACATAGGAACTTAACCTTTTCATATCTTCCCTTGGAATATTATCCTTCTGTGGACGTTGCATCACGTGAACAGGCTGTTGGACATTCTGTTGTCTGTTTCTATTTTGCATCATATTTTGTGGTCTATACTCTGGAGAATCCCTTGGTAAACTCGGATTATTGCTTGCATTGGGATTTGGTGGAGTCGCAAAATTGTTCGGAGGGATTGAGGATGTCAAGGGTTCCTTCTGATGGTAGCTCCTCTGATAAACTTTGGGTGTTGCTCCTCCGGAAGTCTGAAAAGCTTGTACCTCTCTTCTCCCTTCTACCAAAACACTGTTGTTGAGAGGTGGGAAAATGTAATTACCTGGATCATGAGGTTCCTCCGAATAGCTACCTTGAGCTTCTAAATATACTTGGGCTTCCGAATAAACTTAAGCTTCTTCAGCTTGATTATCTGGCGTCCCCACGGGACCATTGGCTGAAGCTGGTGGGAATCTATGGTTAATAGATGGCGGCCAATAACTTTGGTACTCTGGAGGGACATTAACTTCTTCTAGAATCAAAGCTTGGTCATATCTCTGGACTGGGACAATTTCATATCCTGTCGTTGGAGGATTCTCAGTACCCTCCGTGCTCTTTACTTCTCTCTTAAAAATATCAGCAGCAACTTGAAATTCATGACATTGTAGTTCTGAATGCTGATTGGTATTGTGTAATCTACACCATCCCGACATAGCAGCTTTGGCCAAGAAAACTCTATCTACGGGACGGTTCTCTGGAGGTGGCGGATTATCCAATGGTGACGGAATATCTCCATTATTGGGTCCTGTGTTCCAAGACCTCTTCTGATACCCTTGATTGTTGTTCCGATACCCATGACTATTATCGGGGCCATGTCCTTGATGGGCATCTTGATGATGTGGAGGATTATTTTGATATCCTCGATTGGCACCTGGATGTGCCTAATAATTTCTCAACATAGATTGCATTTGATTGTTCTGATTTCTAAGGTAAGTAACCTCAGTTGACAGCCTTTTCATTTGTTCAACTAACTCCTTCATTTCGTCCTTCTCTTCTTGAGTCCTCATTTGTGGCACCGTATTCTGGAGATAGACGGGCTGTGTAGCTTGAGTCTGGGATAAAGGTACCCCAGGATGGAGAACTAGCTGGTTGGATGGTGCTTGCATCTGATAAGATGGTTGCAGAATAGGGTTCAATGCTGGAGTTTGCGGATTCCAAGCCAACCCAAGAGTTTGCATCTAATTATTTGTAGTTGTCAAGCCTATGTACATAGAAGGCCCGGTTATGTTCTGTCCCATATTTTGGCTTACTTCCACAGCTTTTGTGTATGCCTGGTTCATATCTGTCAGAGTGGGATGAGCTTTCCTTACGAACATTGCAGTCAATGGGTCCAAGGCTGCATAGTAGTTTTCCCTAGCATCAGGAACAATGTAAGGAGCTCGTAGCCTTGTGAGAGCTTTCTGAAACCTCTTATTAAAAGCATGAATGGGTTCTTTATCTTGTCTTCTTACTTCAGTGAATTGGCAGAAAAGCTCTACTGGAGTAATGGGAATACCAAGCTTTCCAATGAAAGCTTCTTTCATTTGCTCCCATGTCCTTATGGATCCAACTGGCAAATGTATGAACCAGAAATGTACTTCTTCTCCCAAGGAGTATGGGAACAATCTGCAAGCTACGTCTGTGTATGCAATTTGTCTATTTCGTAGATTATCCTCAAACATCTTGATATGATCTTTAGCAGAACGATTTGGATCATTAACTTGATACTTAGTGCAGAAGTGCTCCGGGTTCTTTGGCATGTCATGATAGTCTGCAAACTCTAGAGGGGATGGATTAGTAACTAACCAAGTAGCACCGTTAGGAGCAGGTTGACCTCCTGGTTGACCTCTTGGTTGAGCCATGGCTTGATTTGGCTACCTCCTTTGATATACAATTATTGGGGTCGCTTGTGGTTGTTGAAGTGTGGTAGCTTGAACTGATTGTTGAACAAACACTGGTGTAGAGACTTGGATGGTTTTTGGTTGAGAAAATCTCGAAACACTTGGTGGAGTTTTGAACAAACTTGAAATTTCTATTCCACTTGTTTCACCTTCACTTGAACAAACTCCTTCACTTAAATGAACTTCTTTCTTCTTTCTTGCTCGAGTAGGTAGTTCTAACTCCACAAACTCTTTAGACGAACTAGGTGCGGACCTCAAAATTCTTTTCAACTTATCTGGAGAGAACGCGTTGATTCGATCTAGGATGTAGCTGATTACTGTCGACAAGGGAGAGGAGCGAGTGGTTGTCTTTGGTTCAGTAAATCTCTTTCAATTGCAACTTGAATTTCAATAGCCTTCTCTTCTTCCTTCTCCAACACAAAGCAAGTTCGCATATACTGAGCGTAACTCTCTTTTGTCTTCCACGCGAGATTGTTCAATCCTGTAAGAATGTCTTCTTGATCGTCGTTGAATCCCAAGTTAGGCTGCAACACTGGAAATATCTCACTATGTGGCAACACCATTTTGACTCATGATAATTTGTTCTCTAATGAATTTCTATTTTTGATAAAATCCCTTCTTACTTGGATGTGGTTGTTAACTACAGGAATCCTCGAAAGGCCCTCCTTCTAGCGCTAGTTTCTCTGTTGATGTGATTTTTGTGACCACACCAATCAGCAGAACAAAGTTTCCCAACGGATACCCTATTCTCTCTTGAACAAAGTATTTAGCGTGCTAGGATTGCAAGTGAGATCACGCTTTCAACTCCAAGGTTCTTTTAATGCGAATAGACCCAGTTTGGTTGATGTGTATTTGCTGTGTTCTTACGAGGGGACTTACGTAATTGTTCAGAATACGTGTAGTAACCACCAATGTATGCTCTTGAAAAGGGATTTTGTACGAATGATTTGGCTTCAGAGTGCAAGTTTCCTAAAACTAATCAAGATTATGCGGAATTTGAATGGCTGCAGATATTTCTAAATTCTAAACTCTAATCTAAATGCAAAGGGTGTTATGCTTAACTTCAATGAACTTCAACAAACCTTGTCTAGCCTCCTATTGGACAGCTTCAACAAAGTAAGTGCAATCTTCAAAGGATAAGAAAGATGTTCAAATCAGGACTCAATGATGCAACTACCATCACAACGATGCATAACAACGTATGAACCTTGATTGAAGTTAAGTACAAAATGTCCAGTTGACCATGCAAGACAAGCTTACCATCAGTAAGATTGTTAGTGGTATGGATAAAAGAAGCTCACTTACATCAAGCATAAACATCCATGTTTAACTATTAGCATGAAATTAAATCCTAGTTGAAGTCAAAGGAAGAAGAAACCTCACCAACTACTCACAACAAAGTTTGAATTCACCATCAATGAAATGCTTTATTATGATTAGCTTTTGTGACAATCTCTTACAAAATTCTCAAAGGGAGAATTCCCCTTCTTCTTCAACAATGCAATGAAAACTAATCTAACTCAAAAGTATCTACTCTCTATTCTGCTTCAAATCCACTATGCTGACTATTCTTTGATTCTAACTATTATATTACAAATGAGGGGAACTCCCCCTTATATAGCTAGTCAGTCCCAATAGACGGTCCAGATTGAATTACAACGGAGGGCTCAGATCGAGCCACCTCAGCCCTAGACGAATTTGCCCTAAAAACCAACAGAAGGTGGAGGAGTGGCGTCATAAATGCTCCCAAAAATAGTAGATTCCTCCTTTGACCATCATGAGTAATTAATGCCCACTACCCTTCCAGAAGATTCTCGTCCATGATTCGGATTCCCTTGTTCTTCTCTCTAATCGCGTACGCTATGAATCGCGCTAGCACCTCATCGACCTCCTCAAAAATTGATGGAGTAAGATTTAGCTGATATTCCAGGATTGCCACCATCTGCTCATGCTTTTCACAAGATTTTCCCCAATTCTCAATAGAATCTTGTGTACTTTGAATGATCGCCGAAAAGGTCGTCATGTTCTCAAAATCTAGCTGAGAGAACCTCTTCATCTTAGAAAAGAAAGGCTGTAATCTTGTTTTTAACCCTTCAAATTCAACCTCCTCAGCAGTCATCCTTTTGGCGAACACTGCCTCTAACGTGTTGAGGATACCCTCGTGGATATTCCTCATTGCCTTCTTAATCCTGGTGGACTCCATAGCTTCTGTGTCGAAGAAATTCTTTCCAGTGAACGCTGTTGAATGCCATCCACGAAAATCATACCTATCGCCCACCTGGATAACTCCTTCATTCACCAGAGTCTGCGTGGGCACACGCATCAAAATAGCCAAGCGAGGGATAGTTTTGTCTTAAAAAATATAGGAGTCTCCCCAAGCTTGCTCGACATCAGTAAGGCGGGAAAGGATACCAGAGGCACTCTGAAATGCTGAAACAAGATCGGTCATGAATTTTTTTGCCTTAGTACGGATGCCACTTATCCATTTGTCTCCTTCCCGCACTGCTCTCTTTATCTCCTCAAGCCCACTGATTGGCTCTCGTGGCAATTCAGACGGAAACTCTACCACTGGATTCTCTTGAACGATCGGATGTGCTAGATGTTGCACATATTGAACCGGCGCCTTGTGTTCCTTCTTCAATATTTTGTACTTTCCTTCCTTCTTCACTAGCCTGTCCTTCAATGCCTGGAATGAACTTTCAGCCTCTTCCACTACTTGAACTCCGGAAGGGCATCCCAATTCAACCGTGGTGATTGTGTAATTTTCTGGCATGGCGTCACTTAAACTATAATCTTCTCTTGGAATAGCAATGTGAAGGCTACATGAACCTGCCTCATTAGTTTCAATCCTTGTGTACTTCCTTGCTCTTTTCCTCTTAGGCGACTTGCTTGTTTTGTTCAGAAGCTCTTCCATTTCAACTGCTAGGTCAGCATCATCATCTTGGTCCATCCCGATCGCCTGTGAGAGCCAATTGCGCTGAACATCATAAATGATAAGGGGCTGCTCTTCTGTTGCCTCCACTTCACAGACCTCTTCTCGAGCAACATTCTGCTAAGGCTCTATTATTTCAATGTTTTGATCGCTCTCATCGTGAGCTCCAACGTCTTCATCTCCGAAGGAATAGTCAAAGTGGGTGTCTGTATCCGTTTCTTCCCCTTCATCTAGTTTACCAGCACCTTCAGGATCATTGACGCTCTGGGTATCCAACTCCCTTGGCATTGGTTGGTTAACTTCCCCGACCTCTGGCTCTTCATTCCCTCGAGCCCTCTGATCAGCAAATAATGAAAGTTCACGCACACTAGAGGAATGGGACACCAACTGAGTCGATGATGTGTCCTCCGATCCCTGAGGCTCTGGCTGAATAGGTTCTTCTTGCCACGGTTGTGGCTCTTCTTGAGGTGGTCGTGGCTCCGGAGGTTGGGCAATTTATTTCTTTCTTTTAGCTACCACCGGTGGCCTTTTATCTCCCATGAGGTTGTATGTGAAAGCAATGGACCTCCTCCTTAATCTGTGAACACGCTCTTCCACCCAATCCCTTGTGAAAGTCAAGATGGGAATAGACAAGGTGTCTAAATCCGCGATCTCCTGTTCAGCCCAATCTACTGGTGGCATCGGTGTATTCTTTACTGCTTCATAATCCGGATGAATCAGCCTGGTATCTTCTTCTACTTGGTCTGGCACTTGGATCATTTCGCATTCTCTGATCATCTTGAGTGGCAGCCTTGAAAACATCCTTTTCCTGATTTCAGCCTCACTCCCAGCATTCGCCCAAAAATCTTCCAAGTGAGCCTTGTGTTTGTACTCCACGCCTTGCACCATCCCTATCTTTCCCTTAGGATCAAAATCTTGTCGGCTGGTATGAAGAGTCAATTTGTAGAACTTCAATTCGTCTTCAGCCTCCTTGGCTGCCTGCAACGTGGGGCATTCCTCAAGTGAATTTCCCAACACAATGGGAAAATGCAAGCCTCCCTTTTTCTTTCGCCTTATGACTTTGTCGTAGGCCACCAATTGCCTAGACAACTCAAGTAGTATCATCTTATTAGTGGGGTACCTAGGTAATTTGTAGACATATGAATCATACCCTGGCAGCGTCAAATAGGTAAACTTCGGGAATTGGATGAACCAACACCCATATTCTTCTATCAGCATCTGCGCCTCTTCGGATATCCTCTGTTGTAACCTCTGCTGAAGGGTCCTTGTGATGTACATGGTAAAAGCATCACTAACTCTCTGGAAGTCACCTGTGTGCGTAAGATGCAACTGTCTGCAGGATTGGTGAATCTTGAACTGATTGTATCCACAGCCAATTGGCTCCTGGTACGCCAACCCTCTATACTTTGTCATTCGAGCAAGCATGTAAATGACATACGAGCTCATGTAAAATGTTTTTGTTCTCCTGAGACTCCGGAACTGTTTGTGAATATTATCACTTATCATCTGCGCCCAGTTTACTTGCTCCTTCCCTTCGAGCACCACGTTGATGTAGAAGAACATCCATGGCTCGAACACGAATTACTGTGGGCTGCCATTAACCCTGCTGAGCAGCATAATGATATCGCAATACTCCTGCTTCAGCTCTTCTAAAATTATCTACTTTGACAGCCTTACAGCAGGAGGCTTCGACTTTCGCATCCGAGTAGTGTTTATCCTCTTCATGCATTTTTTGAAGGACGTGGCGTACATCTTGTCATCCTTTGCCTTGGATTTATACAACATATTGTCAGTAGCAAAGATCCCAAATGCCTCACCAATTGCATCAGGAGCAAAGTTAGCCATGATCATACCATCTGGAGAACTGATAGTCCGATCCTCGGAGTTGTAAAAGTTGGCGCATTCCAGGATCAGCTCTGGACAATGGACTGTTGGTTGGAATCCTGCTGCTGCATATAACCCACTCTTGACGATGTTATGCGATGCTTCCATCGGAAGATTTCCACCTTGTCCGTACATTCTGCGCATGAAAGCCTCGAGATTGAAAGGCCCCGGGTTGGTGTCTGTCAAGTTGCCAAACTTTGACACGATCTTCGACTCAGGAATGAAGGACTTCTTTAGACCCTTGATAATCACCTGCCTGGAGGTGTTTTCTTTGCCAGCTTCGTTGTTCCCAGCCTTGGCTCTAGCTTTGCTGGTTCCAGCAACATCAGCTTTTCGTCCATCAGCCATCTGCAAAACAAAAAGCAAACATTACGCTTCGAACTATTTTAAATAAAAATCAAGTGAGGTGGCTGGCAGATGAAGTTGGCTGCAAAAATAAATGTAAGTTAATATCTTCAGCATCAAACTTCGACTTCAAACCTCGGTATAGTTAAACTTCAAATTTCAACAACTTGCAGCCAAAAGAAAATTTTATCTCTCCGTAAGCAATTAACTTCCATAATCTCAGCTTCGGAAAATGTGTTAAGTTTCAACAACATTTAAATCATCAACTTCGGAAGTTATACATTAGCAACTTTGAAGAATCTAAAATCAGCAAGCTTGAAACTTATAAATCAACTTTTCAAGAGTTATACATCAGCAACTTCGAAAAGTTTAAATAGGTTCAAGAGTTTCAAATGAGCAAGTTCAAATCAACAAGCTTTAATAATTTCAAATCAACTTTTCGAGAGTTATAAATCAGCAACTTCGATAAGTTTTAGCAATCTCAAATCAGCACTTCGAAAGTTATACATCAGCAACTTCGAAGGCTTGAACAATTTTAAACTCGATTTGATTCTAACATTCAGCAACTTCAGAAAATTTAAAGCTCAAGTAATTTCAAATTCAAACAATTTTGACCTCTAGCACAAACAATTGATTTCAGCTATTTCAACTTTCAGCAAAATATAAAGTCTCAGCAACATCGAATACTTACCTCAATAACTTGGAGAAATAAAAAATGTTTAACACTTCACACTTTATTTCGAATCGCAGCAACTTCGAGAAATTCAACTCTCAGCAACTTTGCAAACTTCGAGAAATTCAAGCCTCAACAATTTCAATCTCTTGAAAAATTGACTTTATCACTTCACACTTTCAACAACTCTCAAATTGAAGATATTAAATCTCACAACTCAACTCACTAGCATAAATTTCAGCTTGGAATCTTGTGAGATGAGAATGAAAATCCTCCGAATTTTATAGCCAAAAGCTGGTGCTAATTTTAGCAGATGCCTTTTATTCTTTTCATCATGACTGACACATTTGCTAAATTTAAAAGGGAATATTCCAGTCGTCTTGCAGTTGTTATGACAATTTGCTATTTAGGGAGTTCTTTCCTCAATTCAAATTTAAAATTCCCTCCCGACTGCCAGTTACCTTGAGTAATTTCGAGAAAATCATTTTTACTCCGATTTGAAGTAATCTCAACTACCTTTTAAAATGGCATGTTTAATTTATTTTAATTTAAATGCCATTTTAGTTCATTTCTCCAACGCACTTTTTTTTTAAAAATTCGACGTTAATACTTTAAAATGGCTAGGCGAAATTTTATTTTCCATCTATAATTAACTCCGAAATAAATTCCCCATAATTAAATCGTTCGAACTCTAAGATTTCATGTGTTAAAATTAAAGGGGGAATTTTAAATTTAAAAACTTAGGAAAATAATTAAATTAATTAATTTAATTAATTTCTCCGACTTAGGCAAATTTTAAAATTAATCGCCTGGAGAAATTATTTTCATTCCCAACGCCTTTTTAATTTTCCATCTTGATATAAACGCTATAGAGAATCCTCATTTGATTATGCTGAGAGGAAATTTATTAAGTCAATCTTTCGACTTCGCCTTTAATATGTGCTTTTAATTTAATAAAAATCAAAACGCCCTCAAAGTCTAACTTAAAACGCACCACTTAAGATTTTAAAATTCAACCTCTTCTTCCTAAACGTGGGCGCATGTTCATGATGGAGGTCTCCAGCTTTGTCCTTAGGCACATATGAGAGTCCAATTTCTATTTCCTATGCCTTGGTTAAATTTCATGCCACCTTCTTACCCCAGGCGCATATGATATCTGGAGCTTTCAACTTGGATTGGGGCGCATATATCATGTGGTGCTTTTAATTTGTATGACTTAGAACATTTCCTAACCCCAACTCATGGCCTTGGGCGCAAATCAATGTGTGAACTTCCAATTTGATGTACAAGAAAAACCCACAGGCAGCTTGCTATTTCTCCATAGGCGCGTATGATACATGGAGTTTCGATTTCATTCTTCAGAGGTGCATTTCATATCATCAACTTCCAATTTCACTCCTTAGCTTTGGGCGCAAATGCCTATGCTCACTTCCATTTTCATCATGGGCGCAAATAACAGGCTAAGCTTTTATTTTTGGCTTGGGCACATTTTACATGGGTAACCTCCAGTTTCAGTACCTTAGTCAATTTTTATCAAGTCTCTTTCCTGGTTTAGGCGCAAAACATATATGGAAGTTTCAGTTTGAAGTGTTTTCTATTCCCAAGGGCGCATATAAGGGTATGAGGCTTCAATTTTAACACTTGACAAAATTCTCAAGTTACTTCTTGGTGGGCGCAAATCCAATGTTGTCCTTCCAGTTTCAATCCTTAGAAAATTTTGAATCTTCAACATCTTCTTGGGCGCAATTTAGATTTCAGAGTTTTCAGTTTTATAGGGGCGCATATGAAAGGGGCTTCCTTCACTTTGCCAACGTTCAACCTCTTCAATCACCTCTTTGGGCGCATGTCATAGATGGAAGTTTCAGTTTTCCTGCCTTAGAAAGATTTCTTATGGCTTCAAATTGAAGGCGCATTTCATATGTGCAACTTCCAATCTTAGGCGCAAATGGTAGGGTTAGCTTTGAGTTTTGCAACACTTAGAACATTTTAAGTTATTCCTTCAAAGGGGCGCATATAACACCAGCAACTTTCAATTTTACACCTAGGGCGCATTTTGACCCATGGACGTCCAGTTTCCTGCCTTAGAAAATTTTAGAGATTCTTTGCAAAGTGGGGCGCATTTGGAGGTAGTAGCTTTAAGTCTTGCCAAGGCACATTTTACATATGGTGCTTCCATTTTTTAACTTAGGCGCATATGGTATGGTGTTCTTTCATTTCCCACACCTCAGCATTTTCCAAGGTCTTGGGCGCATTTGGATGGGTAAACTTTAACTTTTCACTTTCAACACCCTCATAGGCTTAGGCGCATTTGACACTAGCAACTTTTAATTTCAACACTTGAACTTTTTATATTCTCCCTCCCAGGCAAAGGCGCATATTAGAGGGCAAGCTTTCAATTTCTAACGCCTTAGGATATTTCAGGTCATCTCCAGCTTCAGGTGCGCATTTGAGAGGGTGGACTTCCAATTTCGGGACTTAGAGAATTTTCTAACATATTTTCTCCTTAAGGGCGCATATAAGGGTATGAGGCTTCATTTTATGCCTGTTGGTACTTCCAGTTTTGGCCTGGGCGCATATGAGGGTCTTGACTTTCACTTTTTGGACTTAGCCAAATTTCCAAGCTCCAACTTCTCAAGGTGGATTTTAATGCCGAACTCCAAATTTTATTCATTTTAGCGAATTTCACGCCCTCTGCCAGATTCATAGTGATCTCCTCTTGCTAACCCTAATTCGCCTTGACTTTTTATTTTTAGAAAGTTCTCTGTATTTTGTGCCATCGACTGAATTCTGACCTTAGAAAGCTTGATTTTCACCCTGCTCTGAATTTCGACTGACTTGTGCTGTCAGTGCCTGATGCCTGTTTACACCTGCTATTTTTAGCAACCTGCTAAAAATAGAAACTGCTCAGAAGGTACTCAAATTCCACATGTTGAATGCCTGATGCTTGGTGATCGTAACTGGATGCTATTTTTGCTTGACATTCCTGTTCTGCCCTTGATCTTAGGAAACCCTAATTTCTTTGTCTTGGCCTACTAAAAATAGCAAATGCTTGATTCTTCGTTCTCTGTAACTCCGTTTTCCTTGAAACTTGTGCCACTAATCCCTTATCACATGTTTGACTCGTACCTGCTGAGAATTGGTGTCAACCTGCCATTTATAGCTATTTCTAAAGTGACTTACTATTTATAGGAAGTGCTTGTTTCTGAGACTTCCCTAACTCTGTTCGAGTTGAAATTTGGATAGTGTGATCCTCATTGGTGAATTTGCCTGTCTGTGCTGATGCCAAGATCAACTTTCTATTTATAGCGTGTGTCTAGAACACCTTACTAAAAATAGTAAGTCCTCCGATTGCCTTCAAATTTGGCCAGTAGACTTCCTGAAAGACGCTGATTGTAGTGGATACTTCCGTTTTAGGGCACTTTGTCATTTGGCTCCTCATTTTTAGCTCTCAAGCTTGAAATCCTAATTTTATGCATGTTCCTCAGATGAGCTCCGTTTGACCTCGTTTCAGTTGCATGACGATCAATTTGCAATTCCGAAGTGCTGAACAATTGTCTAAGTGATACCTGCTAAAAATAGAAACTGGCCGAAAAAGTGACCAACCGGCTGTTGGATGATTTTGCATGTCATACTACCCGAAAATTCTTGAAAAACCCAGAAAAATCTTCAACATGCAAGTACTGGCTAAAAATAGCAAGTCCCAGAAAAGTGATCGGTTACATTTGCATGCTACACCATCGCGAAGCTCTTGGAAAACCCAGAACGAATATGCCGACATGCGTCGAAAAAGTCTGCATGCAAACCCAAATATCGGCCTCTGAAGGTTGTACGCTGAAAGATGTCACCCTGCTTGTCATGTCATATCGCTGCGAAGGTCTCGAAAAACCCAGAAGGAATCTCCGGACATGCATAAGAAAATGTAATATATAAACCCTGGAATTTGCCTTGGAAGCTGGACTGCTAAAAATAGCAAGTCATCCGTTTTTGCTTGAATTTTTCCAGAAGTGAACTTGAAGTGTCCAAAATGCAATGAAGTTGTCAGAATGTGAAAATCTCAAGAAAATGAACCCTAAACTGACACTTACTAAAAATAGAAAGTTGGTAGAACTTAGTGAAAATTTAGGGGTTACTTGCTGAAAGCATTGTGATAGCACTGTTAGGCTCAAAAGTTGACTAACCAACTCAATTTGACTCAGAAGTGACCTAAAGATGTGAAACCCTAATTTTAGACTTGGCCAAATTTTCGATTCAAGCTCGCAAACGGGAGCGTTGCCGGAAAGCAGAAAGCGGAAAAGAAGCAGAATGATAAAGAAAGACAAAAACCAAAGCCAAAAAACCAGAATGGAGCAAAAATTTATGGGTCCCCTATCTTGAATGGGGCGATGTGTGAAAAGGTCACAACAAAACCCACTAGGAAAATAAAAACCTACACCAACACTCCCCCTTACGCACAACTCAGGAGGATGTAAAAGATGATGGGTCCCAACAAATGAGGCCATGTTAGGTACCCATGTACATATAAAATTCCCCCCAAAGAAGAAGAAGCCCCATCCCACAAAAGGGAAGTATGCCCCTCAATATAGAGAGAAATGAAGTGGAAGGAAAAAGTAGCTCCCCAAAGAGATCCAATGGTAGATGCTCGAAATTGGATGTAGAATCTATGGTCCACGATCGTTGAACAACATTCCTCGCCTTAGGAAGAACCAAAAGTGTATGTGAGCTATCTCCCAAGTCTTAAAAGGAATATGTAGGAAGAATGTGCAAGATGTATGAAGTCTCTAAAGTTGGCTCAAGTATCCCCATGTCAATGTTGAAACTGCCACAATCTAATCAGGCATTCTAGGCCACACTATTGAAAATGACAAATCAAAATCTCCTAGAGATTGATATAGAGCATAAGCCAAAGACTCAAGTATCTCCTCTGAAGATGTCTTCTCCAAATTTTGATCCAAAGTATCCACACTCATGTCAAACTAAAATGAATGACCTTGAATCAGAGGGTTAGAGTGATCCCTCACAACTGAAGAAGAATAAACTTCATCAAAGAGAAGATGAATACACTCAATAGTGTCTCCCAAACCTGCAATATGTGTCTCCATAAACAAGTCTGAAATACTTTTCAAGAGATCATCCCAAGTTGAATCAAGAAGACTATAGATATCTTGTTGCAAGAAGTCATTGGAAGCTTTCAAAGAAGCAACTCTAAACTTTGAAGTAGCAACAGTAGATGCAAGGAAAAAAGAGTGGTCCTCAAAGAGAAGTCATATGTCCTCAATAGTTTCATCTAGATCTAAAGTGAGGGACTCTACAAACAAACAAGAGATGTCTGGTAGAAATTGGTCTCAATGAAATAAATCTATAAGACATAAATGATCCTGTTGTAATGTATCATTGGAGGCTCTCGATGAAGCATCTCTAGAATATGAAGTTGCAACAAATATCAACATAAGGGTGAGAAGCAAGAGAAGTCTTTATTTCGTCTGAACATTCAAGATGTGCATAATACTTAAGCTCCTTTAAAGTATCATCATCATAGGGTGTATTATCTGCATCATCAAGTGGAATGAGGCAATCTGTAATAGGATCTTCTAGGAATGGAGAAACATGAGGGTTTCCAAACATCTCCCAAATCTTGGTCCAAATTATGCAGGGACATTCAATGCCTACTATAGCCAATAGAGTATCATAATCAACATGACAACCAATTATTCCTATTACATGATCAATTCTACTACCCCAAAAATTCTTCTTATCAAGTGTATCTAGTTCAGGCATGAGTCCATAAAGGTAAGGAAAAAGTTTTGGCCACCTAAGATGGGTTAAAATGCCCCTTTTCCAAGACTCATAACTAGCCTTATCTAAAACTATCACAAAAGGATAAGTAGAAAAACCCATGATACAATCCTCAAATGATTACAAAAGAATTCCATAAAAAATAACATCAATACACTCCTTTTTACTAGTATCAAAGATCTCCCCTCCAAATATTATAAGGTTAGCACTTTATAATTTAGTGCGTTTACAAAGCTTTTTCCAAGATACAATGCTCAATAGGCTCAAAACAACTAAAATTACAAATTTTGATACAAAATGAACCTAAGACAAAATACAGAAACATTAGCTTTATGGTTGTGTAGTGCTCTTCAAGACCTTTCCAAGGCCTATTCATTTTCGAAAGTTGGAGCACTAGGGATAAAGTTATGGCCTATTAAAGAAATTAGCACAAGACAACTTCAACCTAAAATATATGGTATAAAATGACAAAAAATATTCTCAACACCTCTATAGATGGAAAGTTCTCATCCCTAGCTTTTCAATGATATCTTATTTGTTGAAATCCAATGACCAAACCAAAAGATATGTATTTTAAAAAATTGGCTCAATTTAGCCTTTAGGAAACAATTTTTTCTAGCAAAAATTTTACTTCTGATTTGATTTTTGAAAAATCTATTTACAATGAGTAGAAATAACAGAAACCTAAAAATATTTTTTATGTGAAGAACAAAACCCATAAATGGTTTTTTGATCCAACACTTTTAGAAGATGAAACGATGATTTTTTTTAACCTTCAGCCAAAAGAAAAATGATGCACACCACTTTTTGTACATCAATTTTCTTTAAGTTGGTGCAAAATATGCAAAATCTAAAAGATACCCAATTGAGATTTCAACCTTGACTACAAAACTCTTAAATGGTTTTTCTTAAAAATGAGTGGAACCTGGATTTCTAAAGCAAAATTGAAAATGGGTCCAATAAAAAATGACTTGCATCAAACCTCCATTTGTAACTATGTCAAACGATCTCCAATTTGGATGAAACAAAAGCCAAATATGACTTTCTCGAGCCTTCTAGACACGTTGGAACAATAAAAAATGTTGTCAGTATAACCAAAAATGGTGCAATCACCTGAATCTCACAAAACATATATACAATATGAAGAGGTTATAAAATATTTGCAAATCCTTTATAATGGTCTAGATCGTTCAAGAATGCAAGAGAAGAGCTTACGAGAATTTACAAGATTTTTACAAGAAATTCAATCTCTTAATGAAGAATCTAAGAACTTAGATTTCTCAAAACAAAAGCTTTGATACCATGTTAGAAATTTGAAATAGATTGAATAACCTAATGAACTTTTTAAGAGAAAATCAAAGTTACATAAATTGGAAAAAGATAAGAATGCAAACTAGGATTCTAAGAAATTATGAAATGTTAATGTGAAAATATTGCATTAAGAGCTTCCAAGATGAAAAGATACAATGCAAAGATGCATGAATGGATGAAAATACAAGCTAGGTAGTGAGTTTATATAGAACTTAGGAGAGGAGGTACGTGACAAATCAACCAATATGAATCAACCACAAAAAGTGGAGATGGACCACCAAAAGTGGAGGATGCCACCAAAAGTTGAAAGTGGTTCCACCCTTTAAGGAAGGGGACACCACACACTTATCTCCTAGTAATAAACTCACTTTATTATCCTACACAAGCTTAATTAAGTGTAGGAGAAACCCAGGATTAGGGGAAAATAAATTAACCCACTAGGAAAATAAAAACCTACACCAATGTACTCCCCTTTATCAATAAAAAAATTGTTAACCCATGAAGAAATTTTCAATAATAACCCCCCCTCTTCCTTCTTTATGTGGCGTATGAAAAAAAGCAGCATCCCTCTATACATTGAATAGAGAAGAACCAAGATGTGATCCATTAAGCTTTACTTCTTGTAGAAAGATTATATCAGGGTTCCACTTAACTATAGCTTCCTTAACATCATATTTGCAATGAGGGAGAAAAATCCCTCTTACATTCCAAGAAATAATTTTAGACTTCATGCTTAAACAAATTTAGGAAGATCTTCCTCTTGTGGAAAAGCCTCGAACTGATTAACAAGAGAGATATCATGTTCATTTAATGCCTATGCTCCTTTTTAGCAAGAAGAGGAGACCTAGATCTTTTTTTGGTAGATGGTGAATGAGAACCTTGCTTTGCATATGGTGATGATCTTTGTCTTGCAGAAGGTGAAGAACTTTTTCTCCTAGATGAAGATGGAGAAGTTTTCTCAATAGAATTCACATTATGATTAGGTGATGATGTGGGGTAACTATGTGAAGAAATATATCCATTTTGAGATTCAAAAACCCCTGAAGGTTCCTTCCTTTTCCTAACCATTCATCACTCATTTTTCATATTAATTTCTTTATAAGAAGAGTAATTCTAAACAAAGTTGTTATTATTAGCTTTTCCTTTTGAAATGAATTTGGCTTATTTTCCAAATGAAAATATTTTGTGGGTATCTA
Organism: Sequoia sempervirens; assembly: GCA_007258455.2. Taxonomy (NCBI): domain Eukaryota; kingdom Viridiplantae; phylum Streptophyta; class Pinopsida; order Cupressales; family Cupressaceae; genus Sequoia; species Sequoia sempervirens. Next base: position 72,569 of record VDFB02141803.1, read on the forward strand.
GAAGGTTGAGAAGACATTTGAATTTGTTGTGGGATGAGGGTAGCTAACCCTTGAGATTGAAGATATCTATTTTTTTGGTAGTCCTGACAATCTCTTATCAAATGGCCTTCTTGTCTGCAAAACAAGCAAACATTAGGATTTTTCAAATATACTATCAGCTAATAAACTCTAACCTTGGACCTATTAGTTTAACATTTTTGAGTAATTGTTGATTACAGCCCATTTCCTCACAAACTATGGGGTGTACTCTCAAGTTAGAAAACTTATTTACATAGAAGGTGTATCTTATCCGGAAAGAGCCCAGTTGATTTGAACAATCAATGGTTTACATTGCCCAAAGATAGTGCAAGACGATATGAAAGTCGAACACAATTTGATCTTTTACCTTTTCTATTTTATGTTTACATTTTCATTTATTGTTAAAAGCCATGAATACATATTGTTTGTCTTTGAGTATGTGGATACTACTTTTTTCCTTATTGGCCACAACTATACATTCCCTTCTACATGTTGCAATAAATGTATTTCACCATACAATCAAATACGTATTAACTTAAAAATCACATTGTGAGCTCCACGAAATGTAATTCATATTAATATAGAAAAATCAATTTCATACATTGGTGACATTTTTAACATATTCACTCCAAGCTTTGCGTTAAATATTAGGCAACCTCTTCTTTTTTAAAATCAAATGTTAAATTACAATATTTTTTATTTAATAATATATATACAGTTAAAAAGAATATTTAATATTTTAATGGAATAATAAAAACAATTATACTATACTTTATATACAAATATATAAAATATTAGATATCAATATATTTATTATAAATATATAATTTTGTTATTTAATATTATATTTATATATAAAAATATAATATATTTTTGGAATCACTAACAATGTCCACAAAATAAAGATATATAGTTCAGAAAATATCTAAAACTTATACATATATAGTTAATGTATATAATAAATATAAGGTTGTTAACATAAATAAATTAGTTATAACTATACATAACAATAATTAAAATAAATAATTATAATGAAGTAATATTTAAAATTTAATTATTTCTAAATAATTCATGATAAATAATCAATTAGAATAAGGATAATAATTATATACACACACATTAATTTATTAAGTTATATCATATTCTTAGTGATAATTGATATTAACTTACTAATATTAAATTACATTTAAATTAATTGATAAATTTATCATAATATAGATAATATTACTAGCATATATATATTAAATTAATTTAATATCTATATGCTAGTAACATTCGCGACACAACATGGAAAACTCTAAATTATTTAGGATGAGGGTTAGGGTTGGGATTAAACTTAGGGTTAGGTTTAGGGTTATATTTAGGGTTAGGGCTAGTGTTATGATTATGATTAGGGTTAGGTTTAGGGTTAGGGTTAGAGATAGAATTAGGATTACAACTGAGGTTAGCATTACGATTAGGGTTAGGGTTAGGGTTGGAGTTAGAATCAAGATTAGGGTTATGGCTAACTTTAGGCATAAAATTAGAATTAGGGTTATTTAATGTTAGGATTAGGGTTAGGGTTAAGGTTAGGATTTGAGATAGAATTAGAATTGGGGTTGGGAATAGTGTTAGGGTTAGGGTTAGTGTTAAAGATAGAATTAGGATTAGGATTGGGGTTAGTGCTAGAGTTAAGGTTAGGTTAGAGCTAGGGTTAGGTTTAGCATCAATATTAGGGTTAGTGTTAGGATTAGAGATAAAATTGTTACAATCGAGAGATAGCAAGGTTAGGTTATGTCCTTTATGTTAGGAACGCTTCTCAGGGTTACGATAAGGGTTAGGGTTAGGATAAGGGTTTGGGTTTGGGTTAAGGTTTGTATTAGGATTGGGGTTAACATAATGAATATGGTTAAAGGGTTATGCTTAAAGTTAGCAATAGGTTTAGGGTTAGGTTTGGAGATTATGTTTGGGATTAACATTTGGGATAGGGTTAGGGTTAGAGATAAATATAGGATTATGGCTGGATTAGCCTTAATAATAAGATTAGGGTTAGGGTTAGGGTTACAATTACAATTAGAGGTAGAATTATAATTTTGATAGGGTTATCATCATAATTAGGGTTAGGGTTAAAGTTAGGATTAAGATTAGGACAAGTATTTTAGTTAGGGATAGGGTTAGGGTTAGAGATAGAAGTAGGGTTAGAGTTATGATTAGATATTGAATAATGGTTAAGGTTAAGGTTAGGGTTAGGATTAAGGTTTTAGATACTATTAGAGATATAATTAGGGCTATGGTTACATGATTATGATTTAGGTTAGGTTTAGGGTTAAGATTAGGGTTATAGTTAGATATAGACTTAGGGTTAGGGTTAGGGTTTGAGTTAATTTTTGAGATAGAGTTTGGTTTTAGGGTTAGGGTTAGGTTTATGGTTACGGTTGGGTTAGGGTTAGGGTTTTAGTTAATGTTCTAGAACTATAATTAGGGTTATAATTAAGGTTAGGGAACTTAGGATTAGGATTAGAGTGAGGATTATGATAAGAGACATAATTATGATTAGGGCTAGGGTTGTAATTAGAATTCTAGTGTTAGTTGTAGAATTATGGTGGGTTAGAAATATTGTTAATGTTAGGGTTAGGGTTAAGTTAGAGTTAAGGTTAGGGTTAAATTTTGAGTTAGAATTAGGGCTAGGGTTGTAATTAGAATTAGTGTTAGTTATAGATTTAGGGTGATTAAAAAATAGTGGTATTTTTAGTGTTACAATTAGAATTATAATCTTATCCCTTATCCTACTTGTAATGCTAATCCAAATTATAACCTTAACAATAATTTTATCCCTATTCATAATCACTTATAATAAATAGGTCTTAATTCTAATTGTAACCCTCATTAAAACCTAACCCTAACCCTAAATTAAGCCTAACCCCAACCTAACTTTAATAATAATTGAATATAAATCCTAACACTAGTTGAAACCTTACCCTAATTGAATCTTAACCCTTATCGTAAGTGTAACACTAACCCTAATCCTAGTTGAATTATAACCCCAACCCTAACACAAAAATTATCCTAGAACCCTAACCCTAATTAAACATCAATTGAACCTAACCCTGATTGAATCTTAACCCTTATTAAACCCTAACCCTACTAGTAATTAATCCCTAACCCTAACCATTACTCTAACATTTACCCTAATCTTAACTTATAACTCCTAACTCTAACCTTAACATAAACATAACCCTAACTCTAACTTATAACTCCTAACTCTAACCCTAATAGATACCTAACCCTAATTGAATGCAAATCGTAGCCTTAGAATCTATCTTAGGATCCTAATCCTAACCATAACCATTATATTGTTGAAATTCAACCCTAATTGAACCTAAACACTAATTCTAACTTTAATTCTAACTGTAACCCTAATTGAACCTAAACACTAACCCTAACCTTTAGTCTAATTGTAACCCTAATTAAACCCTAAACTTAAGCCTAAATTAACCCTAATTGTGACCTTACTTTAACCCTAATTATAATTAAATATTAATCCTAACCTTAGTTAAATCCTAACCATAATTGAATATAAACCCTAATTGTATCCATAATTAATTACTAATTGAATCTTAACCCTTACCATAGTTGTAACCCTAACCCTAATCCTAATTGAATTCTAACCCCAATCCTAAGCCTTGTAACCCCAAACTTTATCCTAGAACCCTTACCCTAATTCAACATCAATTGAACCCTAACCCACCCTAATTGAACTGTAGTCCTAATTAAATCCTAAACCTCACACTAATTAATCATCTAACTCTAACCCTAACCCTTACACAAACCCTAACACTAACCCTAATTGAATGCAAACTCTTTAACCCTAGGATTTATAGTAAAACCCTAACCCTAACCTTGTTAAAATTCAACCTTAATTAATCTTGATCCCTAACTCTAAGCCTAACATATTGAATCTTAACCCTAATGAACTCTAACCCTAATTGAACCCAAACCATAATCCAAACCCTAATTGAACCCTAACCCTAATGCTAAACCCAAGCTTTACTTTAGAACCCTAACCCTAACTAAACCTCGACCTAACTTTAATCCTAGTTATAACCCTAATTGACCTCTAATTGAATCCTAATTGAAGCTTAATCCTAACTAATCCATAACCCTAACACTATCCCTAATTCAACCCTAATCCTAATTAATCCTTAACCCTAACCATAATTTTCATCCTAATCTATCTTCAATCACCTAAACCCTCCAAGATTTAAATCTTAGAATTTTTATTGAACCCCGACCTAATTTAATCCTAATCCTAATCATATCCATCTCTCTCTATATACAAATATATCTCCCTCTCTCCTTTAGGGAGATATAAATATATATATATTCCTCTCTATACACACACAGACATATATATATATATATCCATCTCTCTCTAATATACATATATATCCTAATTTAATACATTTGTACCTCTCTCTATATATATCTCCCTCTATCTACCTCTATATATAACTTCCTATATCTTTTTATCCCTCCATAGATCTCCCTCTCTTTGTATCCCCCTCTTTATGTCTCTATTTATCTCTCCCTCTCTCCATATCCATCTTCATCTCTATCTCTATCTTCCTTTCTACCTCTCCCCTATCTCTATCTCCTTACGTCTCCCTGCATATCTCTCACTCTTTCCCCTATATCTTTTCTAATCTCTCTCTCTATCACTCTCTCTTTCTATATCTCTATACTCTATTCTCTCTCTATTTCTCTCCCTATGTCTTTCTATCCCTATATATATCCCTCTCTATCTATATCTCAATATCTCTCCCTCACTCATACAAAGTCCCTATTTCTCCCTCCCTATATTTATCTCTATATATTTCTCTCACTCACACACAAACTCCCTATTTTCCCCTCTCTATATCTGCCTCTCCCCCCTCTATCTCTGTCTCTCTCCTCTATATCTATTACTTATCTCTATCACCTCCTTTATCTCTCACTCTTCCCCCTCTTTCTCTACCTTCCAATCTCTCCCTCTCCCTCACTCTTTATAACTCATTATCTCTATGTCTCACTTATTCACTTAATCTCTCCCTCCATCTCTCCTACTCTCTCTATTTATCACTTCATATATCTTTATCTTTCTCTCTCCAACTCCCGCTCTTTCACTGTCTCCCTCTTTTTTTCTCTATTTATCCATTTCCCTCTTTGTCTCTCCTTACATCTCTCTCTCTCTATATTTATTGTTGTGTCTTTGTCTTTGACTCTCTATATCTCACCCCCTCCATCTTTCCCAAGTTGTATCTATCTATCCATCTCTCCTTTATATCCCTATATCTCCCTCTTTCTATCTCTCTCTCCCTCTCTCCCCCTTTCTCCCTATCACTCCTTTTTATATCTTTATACTTCTCTCTCCTATCTCTATTTTTCTCCTTCCTCTCCCTCCCTCTCTATATATTTATACATAGCTATCTCCCTCTCTCTCTCTCTCTCTCTCTTATGCATACAACACACTCCTTGTTTCTCCCTCCCTACCTCTACCTCTATCTCTATATCTATCTCTCTACCCCTCTATCTCTATCTCTATCTCTATCTCTCCATATTTCTTCTTTCATCAATACCTCTATCGCTATCTTATTATCTCTACATGTCTCTCCACCCCTATATCTTTCCATCTCTACCTCTTATATATCATTCCCTATATCTTTGTCTTTTTATCCCCCCTCATTCTCTCCTTGTCTCTCCCTATATCTCCATCTCTATATATTTACATCTCCCATCTCTATCTATCCCTTTATCCTCTCTCTATTTATCTCCCTCTCCTCTCCATATCCCTCTCCTCTATCTCCATCTCCATATCCATCTCCATCTCCATCTCCATCTCCATTTCCATTTCCATTTCCATTTCCATTTCCATTTTCATCTCTATCTCTATCTTCTTACCCCTTTGTCTCTCTTACTCTTCCCCTTATATCTCTCCCTCTTTCCATCTCTACCTCTCCCTCTCTCTCCCTCTCTCCCTATTTGAAGCATAACATGAGCCTATTGGTAATGGATCTTGATTATCTTCCTAATTTAAATGTTTTGTTTTAGTTGTGTGTAGATCCTTCTAAGTGGATACATAATTGATTTGAATTTATCACTTTTCTATTGAAATTTGAGACCTTTATTGCACAAACATCATTTTCTAAATGGGCTACTGATTGACCTCATGTTTACTGCACAAGCACGTATGCAAAAAATAGACCAATTTTTTTCCTAATTTACCTTCCACACATCTTCGACATACCCATTGCACGCCAAAGTGTGATTACTAGTTTTAAATTGATTTTAGATGTGATCTTATTATGAAAGGCCTTATATTAGGCTATATATTTAAGTCGCTCTATTTTTGTACAATTAAATCTTCATTTATAATATTTAATTTTGAATAAAATTGAATATTAATGATTTTTCCTTTTTGAAATATTTTCAATTTTTTTAAAAATATTGCATTTTTTTTATGTTTTAAATATATTAATTTAGAAACATAATTTTATATGTATTAATACATTTAGAATACATTTTTATTTAATTTTCATTTTTTAAAATTTTAAATACATTATAATTTATTTAGAATTTTTAAAATGAACAATTATTTTTCATTCCTTTATAATTTTATTTCCATTCTAATATTAGAAAAATATTTTACATTGAATCAAAGAATATATATATTGTTAAAGATTTTTCAATGTTTTTTAATTTTAAATATATCAATATAGAAATGTAGTGGTAAATTTAAGAAAGTTATTTCTTTCTTAATCTTATAAATTTTGGAAACTTTTTTTGATGTGTAGTTTTTAATAATTTAATTTTCAATTTTTTTATTTTAAATACATTAATTTATTTAGAATTTTTAAAATGAACAATTATTTTTCATTCCTTTAGAATTTTATTTCCATTCTAATATTAAAAAATATTTTACATTGAATCAAAGAATATATATTTTTTAAAGATTTTTCAATAATTTTTAATTTTAAGTATATCAATATAGAAACTTAGTTTTATATGTAGTAGTAAATTTAAGAAAGTTATTTCTTTCTTAATCTTATAAATTTTAGAAACTTCTTTTTATGTGTGGTTTTTTATAAATAATAATATTTTTATTAGAAAGATTACTTAAAGAAATCTGAAAAGATATGTTGTTTCATGCTTAATTTTCTAAATTTTACAAACTTCTTTTTATGTCAAGTAATTTAACATTTTTTTAATTTTATCTTTAAAAAATAATATTTTTTTGTTGCAAATTATTACTTAAATAAATTCAACAAACCAGTGCATTCAATTCCAATAGATAACTTGCCATAATATAACAAATCATTCCCTTTAAAAAAATTAAAAATCAAAATTTCTAATTACTTTATATTCTCGTATTATTAAAATTTTATTTTTAGCAAAGCTTCTCTCTTTTGTTATACTCGATCATTCACATTTCCTCCTAAAAATCTCTTTTCTAAAACTTAAATTATGTGGATCATTTTAAAAGACAATGTAAATAATTTCTCAAAGTAAAACCCTCTTTTTCTTTCTATATTTCAAATCATATGAGAAATAATAATGCCTAAGATTAACATGACTATCTAAACAAAAAATATGTTAATTTAATAAATCTTTCTTGTTATTGCACTTACTAATAACATTCAACAATTATATTTCCATTGTTGATTTTTTCTGTATTCAGTTCAAATATAGTAAGTTTCTCCACCTCATTGAAAAAACAAAATAATATATTTAATAATTATAATTTTCAATTTATTTCATTGGATTAAATATGAAAAGTTAGTAATTTTGCAATGCTGTAATTTATTTCTCTATTTTTTTTGTGCGCATTTATTTCTCTATTTTTTTCGTACTTGCAAAGACGAAGCAGTAAACCCTTGAACTATCAACATGAATGAGATAGTTGTTTGGAGAGACAAATGAGCTCCCTTGTCAAAATGGAACACTAGTGTGGGCATCTTCACTATGGTGAGGCCTAACAAATCATAGCAGGTATTAGACAAAGAAAGCCTAGTAGCACTCTTAATGATTTCTAGCCCTACTCTGAAATCATTTTGCATGCTCTCATATGTAGGCAGTGGGATTGAATACCAAATATTTCTACTGGTAACATTTGGTGCAAGGAAAGCACTACATTCATACGATATCACTTCGTGTGTCCAATCTCTCTGAGCTTCATAGAGCTTACCATTTTGGATACACAAAAAAATCAAACAGCCACAACAAGAGCGACAACACAAAAGTTAGTCCAATAATAAAAGTGGACATGCATTGGACCTTAGATGTAAGTGATGGCCTGAGCAGGAAGTGAGCATCACACAGTCGAGATACTCCTCTCTAATCTTTGATATCAACAACATCCCCATTCTAGATCTTGTGCCTCTGTCGAGCGAATGGCACACCTGAAACCCCAAAAGAACAAAAAACAAAAACTAAAAATTAGAGCTACAAATCTAGAGTTTGTATGGAAACCACTAATATGATTAATTTGTTAATCATTTGATAAATAGATTTGAGCATTGTAACATCTACTACCTCGATATTTGTTGGCCTTCTGCTCTATTGATCACCTAAAATCCACACATGTGTTTGAATTCCACCATGCATTTGAATTCCGCTAGACTTTGTAACCACAATTTATTTTTGTTTTCACAAATCTCAAAACATGTGATGCCACTTTAGGAATGCCTCTTTGCATAATTATTAACATTAAAAAATAGTTTTAGTTATTTATTAACTTAATAAGTTGATTGTCTATTATTTTTTATAAGGAAAATCAGGTTTTGAAGGGCCCCCGAAACCCTTTACAAAGACAACAAGATGAAATAAAACCTAAACATCAAAAACTAGCAGCCCAAAAAACCAAAAAGATGACAAATGATAAAACAATAGCAACCCATCAACACATCAGCAACAAAAAACATCAACACCCAGGCTGACCAAGGAAAAGAGTCAACAACAGCTACAACATTTTATCTAATACATTCACTGAGGCCATATTATCCTCGATGACCTTCTCATGCATTTCCACAACATCTTTGAGATCTTCAAAAGACACATCAACCCTCTTCTTAGTTTTACTCCTCGTCCTGAGACATGGTCCAACCTACACATCCTTTTCCAACATTGGAGTAGAATCCACATTTTTCTCCACCTGGCTCAAGCAATTAACATCTTCAATTAATTTCTCCAAATCCCTTAGCTCCAAAGGTTTACCTTTCCGTTTCAAGGCTTTCTCATTCAAAACAAAAAGATCCTTAGCAGTTATCTTCAAAGTATTGTTGTTAATGTTAACCACAATTTTCAAATCCTTCAGCTTACCAATTTTGTCGTCAATGCTAACAACTCTATCCTCCAAAATCTTCTTGACAATCATTTCCAAAGAGGAAATCCTTTCCTCATGAGAAACCCTCAGGCGATCAATAGGGTATGTGTAGGCTAATGGGGGGCCAAAAAGTGGCAATGAGGAAAAAAAAACGTCTTTCATCGACCCAAAAATGCGAAAATATCGTGTTGACTTTTTTTAGGCTCGGGTGTCAGTACACACCACCAAAGCAAACACCAATCCTAGTTTTCCATATCGGATATCCAATTTGGATCGGATATCCGATTTGTAAAAAGAATATATATACAAAATTTGTTGTTGTTTTAAAGTAACGGTCTACAAATCAGATATCCGATTTGTAGACTGTTACTTTAAAACAACGAAAATATTTGTATATATATGCTTTTTGTAAATTGGATATCCGTTTCAAATCGGATATCTGATTTGTAAAAAGCATATATATACAAAATTTGTTGTTGTTTTAAAGTAACAGTCTAGAAATCGGATATCCGTTTCTAATCGGATATCCAATTTGAAATGGATATCCGATTTGTGTACACATAGACCTAAGGGTTAATGGTAGATGGTAGAAGGTTTAAGGGTTAAAGCTTTAGGGTTTAGGGTATATGGTAGAGGGTTATAAGGGTATAAGAGAGAGAGATAGATGGATTTAGTGTGTGAGAGAGTGACTTGAGAGAGTGGGATAAGGTCGGAGAGGGTGGGAGAGTGGGATAGAGTGGGAGAGAGG